>CM037853.1:236902739-237212666 GCA_021234595.1 Delia radicum
TTTTTTTGTTAGTTAGGCTCGTTTGCGTTTTAGCTAACGATATTGAGTTTGAAATTCTATTTGCTCTAGCTTCGATGTAGATATTTCTAATCAATTACCTTACTCCATGAAGATTCAGCCTATTCCTATCAGTAAACAATTGACACCAGCTTTTATGAGCAACTTTAGTCATGCGTTGCTAATAACTCTCCTTTGTTGGTATATTATTACACTGAGAGAATTCTCTGCATGATATTAATGAATTATTGCATAGAAGCAATGAAGTTGCACTGGAACTCGTCCATTGAAACTTTTCATTAAACTAATGCAAGTTTTACGAAAAAAATAAAAAGTTTCATTTACTCAATGAAGAAGTTTCATTAAAAACTAGTTTCATAAAAAGCAAGAAACTTTTAGAAATTTTAAGATATTTTACTGAAAATTAGTGTACTGAAAATGTTCATTATTTTTCATCCACTAAAATTCTTTCTGTGTATACTTACGAGCTACAGAATTTTCAATATACAGTTTGGTCTTAATAAAACTTGAAATCTTTAAGTCTTATTTGGATTAACCATACATTTATTTAAATTCCTGTAAATAGTATATATTAGAGAGGACTGAAATTTTAAAATTCTCGACTGTTGTTTATTTCATTACAGGCCAAATTATAGCATTTGAAAAAGAGTTGTGGTTTCAAAAATACATTTTAAAAGAATCTTCATGACTCTTCCCAAAAGTTATAGAGCGGAGTTAAATTTCTTCTTAGTTACAACAGCCCCGTGACTGGTTGAAGCGAGACTTATCACAGAACTAGTATAATTGTCCATTTCTGTGGTTTAAGCAGTGCCAATTATATTTTCGCAATATTTTCAACACATTTTAAACCTTGATTCATTAATGATTTATAACGTTATAATTGATAGGTTTATGGAAAAAATTGTGTATAAAAAATTAGTTTTAAACACACACACGTAAAATATAACTCTTCCGTTAGCCAAACATGCACAAGTAAAAAGTTAAAAAACAGAGTTGGAACCATTTTTATAAAAATTGATTTTTTTTGTCAAAAATTGTACAGAATTTTTTTGTTTTTATCAAATCTTTCGTAATTTTCAGAAAATTTAAAAGAAATTTTTTTAATGCTAAATTCATAACAATTTGGCAATTAGACTACACTAAATTTTACTAGGAAACTTACAGAATAACTTCTTTTTAAACAAAAGTATTGCTATATAGGGTCAATCTATCAATTTATATGCACACAGAGAAATTTATATGCACACAGAGAAATAGTTTAATGATAACAACTTATAAATTCAGTTAGAACAACGTTATAAACATTAGTTTTCTAAGTATTTTGGGTGTTGCCACTAAAATTCAGTTGAATTAACTGAACTTTGTTGTGAAAACTAACGTTCGATTAACCAACCGACTGAAATTCCCGAAATAACCGAATTTCAGTTGGCAAATAGCTAAATTTTTCTCTGTGTGTAGTTAATGATAAGTGGTGAAAATGGATCCAGTTTTATTTTTACGTTTGTTCCAAAAAAATTATAAAAAATGGGTATGATATAAAACGTAGGTTAAAAAGATATCCAACGGTATACAAAAAATATTTAAATTTGAAGTTTAAATTTCGATTAAATGTGAGTTTTTTAAGAGAAGCAACACTGGAAAGGGGAAGAGATGAAAGGCGGTGAAACATGAAGGGCTTCAAATATGGCAACACTGTAATTGAGCGAGATGATAAGTGTTAGAGCAGTTCTCGCTCGCCATCTGATGAAGAGTTGGCAAACTTGTTGAAGCTTTATGGTTCATAGCCCTAATTCATTGAAAGATCTGAATACTTTGGAGGATGCTACTATAATTCAGTTGTATTTTGTCGCGAAAACCAAAATGTAATTGTACCAGCCAATTCAGTCATAGTATTGGAATTTCAGTTGGAAAATGGCTAAATAATAAATTATATAACAATAAAAGTATGGACTTTTGCATATTTTTTTTATAAATGGGTCTTTTTGTCCTTGTTTGTATATCAAGGGTTAAAGATTTTTTATTTGAAATCTTTTTAACAACTTAATATTTGTAATCATATCAACTTTTCTTCAATGAAAATATCGAAAAGTCAAAAATATTAAAATTTCTACTCACTCTATTTGTATATGCATCTGTATAACTCTGCATTCATTCCCTACTTAAAAAAACTCATCTTCAAAAATCGAATTTAACAAAAACAAAATCAAATTAAAATAATAAAAAATAATTTTAATAAAAAAAAAAACACATAAGCGCGTCTCTTAATTTATGACGTTTTGGCATTTTTAGTGCTCTTTCTTGAGCTTGACACCCGCTTGCCAGAATTCCATGCGCAGCAGGGAGTCCACTTGAATATTTTCTACCTTTTGTGATTCCGCTTGTGTTGTGATACGTTTTAGATATTTGAAGCAAGAAAAAAATTCTATATAACAACAGAAGAAAGAATAAAAAGAAAACTCATTTAGACACCGAAGTCAATTCATAAAAAGCGTCAATGCATAAAATGCAAAGCGCAAACCAACTAACATACGCATCAATATCTATCTAAATGACGTGTCATTGGCCTTGATTGGATTTCATTTATCTGAAAAGAAGAACCGAACCGAACAGAGTAGAGTAGAGTAGAAACAGAAAAAGAGGAAACCTTTGCAACGTGTGCTATGATATGGAGTATAATAAAACAAACACTAGGCTTCATATATTGAGAAAGAAAAGAATATTCAAGACAGTTTGGAGACTTTATTTTTATTATTATGATTGTAGCAGACGATTAGGCTCCAGACTCAAAATTTTAAACGAGAAAAATTGTTACTATTGTAAATCGAATCGATCGTTCGGTTGCATCTTTATCATATAAAACAGATACAATGAGAACAAGAACAAAAGAAAAACAAAAACATCTTTATTATTGATTTGTATTGATTCAAAATTAAAAATATTCATATACTGGCAACAAACTGTTATATTGGAAAACAATTTAATGCTTTAAATATATTGAACACCTAAATATAAAAAAAAATAAAAAATTAGACAAATTACAAAATTGTTTTAAAATTTATTGACCAAATAATTAACATATTTAGTTAGAATATTGTTCTACCTCAAGTCCAAAATCTAATATGATATTGTCATATTGGATTTTATTTGTGGCTTTTTAAAAAGTTTGATCATTTTCATGATAGACAATACAATTGTTTCATAGGCAGCACCCAAATCTTAAGTTGTCCAAAATAAGAATATGATGATTGGCTTAACTCAAACCAAGATTACCGAGTATGTAATAGCCGACAAAATTAACTTTACGTGAATTTCGTCTACTCTATCGTATAAACTGGCTGATTTGGTAAACCCCATCATAAAATCAAAACTTTTTAAAAAGCAACAATTTTTACATATCAATGTATTTTGTATATCATTATATGTAGGTATGTATGTATGTATGTATGTATGTGTGTTTTTTTTTTTTTTTTGTTTTAAAATTTGTTAAAACAACATAAATCCTAACAAACGATTCTTGATTTATGATTAGGTTTACCAAATCAGCCTGTTTATACACTAAATCAGACAAAATTCTCCTTAAACTAATTTTGTCAAATTCGAAAAAAATTCCCGCTGTCCCGGGAAATCAAAATGCTCGAAATGCTTTCTACTTTTACTGCAGTCGGATTTTTTTTTACTTTTTGTATTAAAATTTTTCAGTTGTAGTAACTAAAAGTAGTAACTTGTAGTAAGTAAACGATCATCAAATGTAGGATAAATTAAAAAGTTAAGGTTCACCTATTTTGGACCATTTAAAGAAAACGGGACAAAAAAAGGTTGACATCCTTGTTAGAGAATTTTGAAGTGTATTTGAATTATAATAATAATTACAATTTTAAATATAAACTGTCGTAACTTCTATTCAAAAACAAAATATGATTTATTATTAACCAATTTCATATTTATGTGAAAAAAATTTAAAAAAATAATCGCAAGCAGTCTAATGGAAACTCATAAAGTCTTCATCTCTGACAAGTGACATTTTTAAGCCTCTCTTTTTACTAATAAAAAAAAAACATTTCGCTCGTTAGAAGGTCCTTACATGTATTACAAAAGTATCTTATTGAATTGTTCAAATTTATAATTAACGCTTTGTTTTGCCAACATTAACCATATTGTTTCTTATTCCTTGTTGCTACTTTAGGGTGTGTTTGTTTATTTCTTTCTTCTCAAGAAAATATTTCATATTTATGTTGTATAGGATATAAATCATAAAAAATATGAACAGGATTCTAAATTAAAATTAATATTTTATGGTCGAATGCTCATGTTGTTCAGTGTGAGTATAAGAACTTTTGATTTATATCATAATTTTTAATTTCTATACGCTAAAAATAAAAAAAAATAAACTGGTGTAAAATATTCAAAAATTCTGTTATGTATCTAAGCATTTGGGAAATACTGGAAATATGATTTTGAAGAGGGTAAGATAAATTTTAGTACATAAATTTTCAATTTAGATGAAAATAGGTAAAGTCTTTTTTTTAATTCTATCTTTATTTAAGTATGATCACTTCAAAAGATCGTCAATATGTTTCAGATTTTAAAAATACAAGTTTGAAGAAAAAGTAACTTTACCTTATTCTCTATCGATTCTGTTGTTCGAGATTGTACTATTTTCGTTTGCTCAAAACTCCGAGAGTCTGGACAAAGAAACATCTCGTAGACTACACAAATATTTCAAAATCAGCTTTCCCGATATCGGAGATCACGGCTTCATCATTACTTTCTGTGTCCTGCCCACAAAACTCTAAATTAGCTAGGAAGCGGCACAATAACGCAAATGCCCGTGGAGATGGGTTCCTCGATCTTTTTGTTTATAGGTAAGGACATGCGTATATTACGAATTTCTGACCGACATCCTTTTCATTTAACCCATTATATCCCGGGCTCTACGTGCCAACAAATTTGGCAAAGGGATTCGATAAACATGGATGTTATTGTAGCGTATTGGGTGGTATTGACTATTGAAGAATTTAATGCTCTTGATGTTCTGGGCATAAGAATTTAGTGCGATGTCCGTTGGAGAAAAACCACATTTTTCAAATGTCTAAAGGAGCATTCCAGAGTCTGGGCTGTCTCAGTCGATGTAAAAATTGCTTTACTTTATCAGATTTCTTTAGCATCTTTAGCATCTTAGCAGATGTATTAGAGGGATACTGATATACAACTTTTTATATTGGCAGAAACTTCATAGTCTATTTGAAGCTTTTGGACACTAATTAGGGCTAGAGTATCCACCTTTTTTGGCTCCGTTGAATACTGTCAGAGTAGTGGTTTTGTAACACCCTCTTCTGATTATTATATATTTTGATTTTAATAAAAATTAAAGTTTCCGGATTTGCAAAATTGGGGTACATTTATTAATATTGGACTAAATTCGTCTCCGAAATGAAAAAAAATTAAAATAATATTCGTGGTGGAATATTAGTTATACGAAAAAGTCCATATACTCTTTTGCATCTACAAGAAACTAAAGGAGTTTTATACCTATTCAAACTGACCCTAGACTAACCACAACTTACTCACGGTTTGGAAAAATCAGTAGTTCATAAGTTATATAAAAATTGTTTGCTTTTACCAAAAAAAAAAAGATCCGATTCTCACTGGGTTAGGTAATGGTCAAATTTACGAGATACCATAGAAGTTGTCACAGACGTCCAACCCAATATTATATTCCTACACGATAAATCCCAATACACCAAATACCGCTACCAGAGGAACCAGGGTGAATATTTTTATAGTATCCATTAAATAGTCGAGAAAGTCAACATATCCTAAAGCATCTCATGGACTTCCAATTAAACTCAGACTTGCAACAAGTCCAAGAATACGAACAACTTCTTTACTCTCTGGAAAGATTAGTGGTTCATAAAACATACTGACTAAACTTTCTGGGAACAGAGATATCAGTATTCATGAATGACTCAGAGACGGAAATAGGAACATAATCGGGAGTCCATTCAGAAGAACTGGACATTTGAGTTATAGCACATTTTGATGAGCCATGTTAATGTGAGAGTCAAAGTGCTAAACTAATTTAAACTTTGTTCAAATAAGTGAACTGTAGCATCTCAAAATTAACAAATATATTGAAATATTGGGCACTAAATAATGATAATGGTGTTAATAGGCGCATTTAGGTTTAACATTTAAAATGTTTACATAATGTAGGAGAGCAATACAATGTATTGTTCATTATTAATTGTAACTAAATTTAACAATAAAACTAAAGTATGGAAGTAATTTATAAAAGACCGGAAATTCTATGAGTACGTTTAACGAAATCGAATCTGCTAACTCTCGTTTATTGTATTGTTTGTATAGATGATGTTGTTGTTGTTGTTGTAGTCTATTTTGACACAGTTTCTATTTGATTGTATTACATTAAATCGAATCAAACACAATAACAAATCGTATTATAAATTTTAAAATTTTTCTATAGTTTAGTTGGTTGGCAGTTGATAGAAAAAATTAGATACTAAACTATTTGTAGGTACAAATAATCATCACTTTTTTTGACTGAAATGATAGTCAGAGTTATCAACAGTAACTACCCTCTTATTTTGTGGATTACTCGTTCGATCGCTGGCTGGTTTGTTTGTGTTTGTTTGCACTGTTGATCTGTTCTCGACATATCGGCGCTCCTACGTTTGAGCTCTTTTGCACTTCATTGACTTTGATTATTCGTTTTCTTTTATGCTGCTTGTTTTGTTCATTTTTTGTATTAATTCAATTGTCCCACTATTGAAAATCGCTCGTTAATAAACCGTTGGTGTTGTTGGTATTGTTTTACGTTCTTGTTGTTCAGTCATTAGTGTCCATTATATTTGTATGGTTGAAATTGCAAATACCCGACTCACAGTGGGATAAATCACAACATAATTCGGTCATTTCTTATTTACAAATAGAGTCTCCCGATCTTAATGAAGTTTGGATGTGATAAAGAAAAAGAAAATAAGGGACACGTATTTTTTTTTTTTACCGGCCCAATCTCATGTTCAGGGGTTAAAAAGTAGAGTCATAAATTAGAACATTTTTCGTATCTTTGACTTTTTTCCATTTGTTTCAGAGATATTTTGGACAAATGGGTTGCCAAATGAAACAGCTTTTGGATATGCATTAACTGGTATACGAAACGTGTCCAATGACTTTAAAATATTTTTGTTATTCAAAAAAATGTGTTTTAAGTGATATTAAAAGTGGCATTTTGTTAAAGAATTATAGTTTTTTTTTTTTTTTTTAAGAAAAGCAACACTCAGGAAATTCTTCCTATTAAATAATGTGTTGCTTTCTTTGGAAAGGGAATAGTGGAGAGATTAAAGGTGGTGGAAGATGAAGGGCTTCAAACATGGCAAACTTTTTCTGACATTCAGCTTTTCCGCTTTTATCCGACTTTTTCCGAAGAGCTTTCTAACCTATATTTAAAATATTTTGCAACCCTAAAACACTACATAGATAATATTGGTATAAAAATTTTCGTTTTCTCGAGTACATCAAAACTGCTTTCAAAAAATTTTAATTTATTTAGTTTCAAACATGTTTCCATACATAAATTTATTAACTTGGGCCCCACATTTTAGCCCTTAAACGTGAGATTGAGACGCTAAAAAAATACATGTCCCTTTTTTTGCTTCTTTATCACATATCCAAATTTCATTAAGATCAGAGAAAACCCATCGGGAGACTCTCCTTGTTAGTGGTCCGATTGCAATGAAATTTGGTTGGAAGTACGCATATACAAATCAAAGATTTTATTAACACGTGAAAAGCCCTTTCAGAAAAGTATGCATACATTACATGTTGATGGCTCAATTAGTCTTCGCCGTTCCGTGCCGTAACGAATCAGCTGTTTTGTTTTTGGTTTACGGATAGTGCGTTTTTCAAAAAAGCACCTCACATAAACCATGAATGAAACAGTCAATTCATCACGGCACGAAACGGTAAAACTAATAGAGCTTTTAGAAAAAAATATTTATCTGGAGGTGAAAGACTGTTGGTGCTTTTTGTTAAAAAAATCTAGAAAATTTGATTTTTTTTTTAATTTATACTTTAGACGAATGTAGTTTTTGAGTGGAACAAGATATTGCATTAATTTTTTTATCAAGAATTTATTTGGTTAAATAGTCAAAATTTGCCTTCATTTGGTCCCGCTATTGGCAAAAAAATGGACTTTATAAAAATCGAATAGTAAACAAAACAATGGCGAGAACTCAAAATTTTTTATGCAAAAAGTACCCTACTTTAGGGGGTAATATTGCCGCCCGCGGGAAGTTGATGGCGTGCATTACAATTGGAGTAAATGGCCGAATTATTTCCAAACATTTTGTGATAATCCCACTGTGAGACTGGGCATCATTTATAATGTTTTGTTTTACCTCTGCTTTCGAGTGTATCAATCGTCAAAAATGTTTATTGTTTCTTTTTATTATTATTTTTTGCGGCACATTTGTTTTTAGCTGAAATTTTCTCTGATTTCTTCTTATTGTTGTAGTTTTTGCGTACTATTTATACCGATACACCGTTGCAAATTATTTAACAAACACAAACGAACAGATTTCAATTCATCGCACTTAAATGGACATAATTATTGTTTATTATGTGATTTTTGCCATCATTTATACTCTTCATACTAGATGAGGGTTTGTGATTTATGATACAAAACAATAACATTAATAATATTGCCAACATTAACTAATAACAGTTATCGATGTCAGCTATAATTCAAACAAAGGATAGGAATAATAAAATACAATGTTTTTTTTTTAATTTCACAGAAAATAGGATACTTTTTCTAATTTCCGGTATCCACAAATTATCCAGAATAAGTTTTTGAAATTTTAAGAATATCACTTTCTTTTATATACCCTATTCAGTTGAAGTACCATTGTTAATACTCTCAATTTACAGAAGTTAGACTACTTATTCTATGATTTCAGATGCTCGAGAAAGTCCATATATTCTTTTGCATCTGCAAGAAAACTAAAAGAGTCCCATACCTATCCAAACTGACCCTAGACTAACGACAACTTACTAACGGTTTGGAAAAATCAGTGGTTCATAAGTCATCTAAAAATCCTTATAAGTATGGAACTTGTCAAGGTCGTCCACCCTAACCGATATATTATCCCAAAGACACCAAATACCGCAACTAGAGGCACCAGGTCGAATGTTTGTATATAATTCATTACATAGTCAAAAAAGTCAACATACTCTGAAGCATCCCATGGACTTCCAACCAGTCCCACACTTGCAGCAAGTGCAAGACTACAAACAACTTATTTATTGTTCGGGAAGATTAGTAGTTCATATGGAATACTGACTAAACTTTCTGGAAAATGAGATATCAGTTTTCATTAATGACTTGCATACGGAAATAGGAACATCATCGGTATTCAGTTCAGAGGAACTGTACATTTGAGTTAATATGTGACTTTCGAACTAAAATAACGTTTTCTCAACACAAAAATCTTTATGATAACTAATACAGCGCAGATCTTTATTAAACGGAATATGAATCCCGATAGTGGCTACCGTATTTGTTGTCAATCGAATGTTTCGGTTGATGCGACCGAATTTTACGGATGTGATAACAATCATTAGGACGGAAACAACTGCGACGAAAATAGAATTTGAATTGCCTCAACAGAAATTCAATGATAACTACAAAAAAATTCGGTAGCTACAGCCGAACTGTTCGATTGGCTACAAATACGGTTGCTACGACTGAGTAAGTTATCTGGGTGTTCAAGAGTCGAAAGAAGCATTCAAGTAACTTCGCTTTCTTAACCGGTGCAAGAATTACTTCATTCCCTCTGACCACTTTACTATTTATACCACCTACATATATCAAACCGAATATGGAATACAACTCCCATATATGGAATACAACTCCCAATATGGAATACAACCGTGTGCAAAGGATTGCGTTGGCCCTAATTCTTGACAGCTATATTTATTCGTTGAAGTATCGTCGGAATGTGGGTTGTGTGTCATTGTTCTATCGATACTACAATGGGAAGTGTTAGTGCCCGTGATTTTGTTAGTAACGCACTCTTGTCCATTAGATCTTTGCAAAACAACGCAAAACAGAGATAATTTGGAATAAACTCCCCGCAGACGTCTTTCCTGACACTTGCAATTTAGAGAAATTCAAATCATTTTGAATATAAATATAAACAAATATAAACACAATGCACTGCATTAGTAGGGGGCATCACCTGAGCGTTGGTATATACTAAAAAAAAAAAAAACTTCTTTACTCTTCGTGAAGATCATAAGACATACTGACTTAACTTTCTGCGAAAAGAGGGATCAGTTTTCATGAATGGCGTGAAAACGAAAATAGGAACATTATCGGGAGTATATTCAGAGAAACTGGACATTTGAGTTAATACATGACTTTCGAACTCGTGTAACGTTTCCTAAAGGTTTAGCTTAATATAGACGGAATGAAGGTATACAGGCGTGTGATGAAAATCGAAAACGATCAGTTTTTCAATCTTGAATATTTAGTTTTTTCAAAATAAAATTGGATTCGATATTTTGTACATCGATTTGTATTACTCAAAACTTTTAATCTAGACAATAAAAAAAAATTTATACTATACATCGTAAAAAATTAAGCATTGAAAATAAACTTTTTAACAGACGGTAAAAACTTAAATAAATCCTTACACTCTAAATAACGTATTTCGCTGACTATTAAAAAATTTTGCAGTCATTGCAGACAAATTAGTGAAATCCATCTTGACGTAAAATTCCAAAATCGTAGCATTCTGGAAAAAACTGTGACTTGGGATTATGAAAAATATGTCTGGGTGTAAAAGTCAAGTCCAAAATTTTAATAACGTTTAACTTGAAACACAAAGAATTTGTAAAATAGAAAACAAAAATAAAACTAACAAATAGTTTACTCTGTGTTATGTAAACACAATTTTTTTTTGAAAAAATCCACTGGTAGTTGTTAAATATTAACCAAACTGATTTTTTGTTGACTGACAGACTAAATCTACAGCAACAATTCTCGACAAAACAAACAACAGCAGCCATAGTTAGTTTTTTTTACATTTTTCAGTTTATGTATTTTTTGTAATATTACATATTTTCGTTTTTTATACACCTGATTTACATACGAAATCGATTAACACTCCAGTGAGCTCAAAATACAGAATCAAATACTAAGCCAGGGCCACAAAGCAATTAATTCCTTAGAATAAAAATCTTTATCTTCAAAATCTTGTTCAATGTTAGTGGTATCACCGATTATTTTTCATTGTAATTCTCCCGAAATCAGCCATTTTAAACTTGAACTGGATGTTTTAAAGCTAAATTCGGAACTAAGTTTAAGATCCGAGGAAAAAAAAAGAAACTCAAAACATAAAAAAAAAATGTTAACACCTTTTGAGATCTCATTCACTCAGTCTCATAAACTTAACTTTTGAACTTTAAAAAGTGAAGTTATCAACGATTAGGGCGGACTCGGGAGTGTGTAGGGCCTGTGGGGAGGACGATTAGACCTTGGAACACTATCTTTGTGAATGCCCGGCATTTGCCGGGATCCAGGTCGAAATACTATCCAGTGACCCAATATTCACATTGGGAGATCTTAGGGGCATAGGATGGAAGAGGTTAAGGAATTTCGTCAGTGCGACGGAGTTCCTGGGGTAGGAATAAGATATGGGACCGATTTTTTAGAGAGCACAACAAGCCGACATTCTGGATTAAGTGTAAGTCCTCAGGGACTTGAGTCGGATTAGGGAAGCATTTCCCTTCTCCGAATCCTCTTTTCGACCTAACCTAACCTATCAACGATTAATGCATGTTTATAATAAATTCTGCCAAAACTTCTGAATGTAAATTTTTATAAGGCAATTAAAATTATGATTAACATATTCTTTTAAAATCTGTTTACGCACTTGTTTATTACTTCGACAGTTGCTGGACAGTTGACGCTATGCACTGCTCCCATTGTAAGCATTTCTAGTGTATGTTTGTTATCGTTTAGTAGCTATGTACGAAATATTCATCCAACCATCCGTCTGTCGAGCGTCGTGCCCTTCTTTCACTAACTATCCATTTCATACCATCCATCCATTCATCCATCCAACAAAATATTTAATGTTTAGACAGTTCACACAGAATCCAAACAGTAGTACTTGGTAAGTTAACGACAAGAGTAAGTAACAACAGAAAAATCGCCTTCAATTCAATAGAGCGAACAATCGATTGTTGGTGTTAATTTTTTATTTAAATTTTTTTTTAATATTTGTCTTTGTTTAGATGTACATTTAGTACGACGGTACATACAAATACTGTTTTGTAAACGTTACTCACAAGGAAACTACACAGTGGTGAATCCTCAGATTTGAAAGAAACTATGAAAATATTACACGTATTTTTTTTTAGGTGAGCAATCTTAAGATTAGGGGTCAAAAATCACCAAATTTTACGTTTTTAATATATTTCTTGCATAAGTTGTTAAATTATAGGCAAATTGGGTATCAAATGAAAAGTATTTTTAAGACACTTGTATATAAACGATGTCCGTGCATGTCCAAACATTTTTGTTATTTAAAAAAGAATTTTATCGAATACCAAATTTGTATGAGAAGATGTTGTTGTTTTGAGTTTAAAATAACATATAATAATGGTTATTAAGTTTAATCAAGGGGGTTTCTGGGCTTTTTTCAATATTCATAAACGTTCGGCTATTACACGACATTTCCTGAAGAGCTTTTATAACCAATATTTTAAAAATTGCAAATTTGTGTCAACCCTGGAGCCACAGCATAGGCAATATGGGTATCAAAATTATTGTTTTCTCGAGCACTTTAATACTGCGTACAAAAAATCTGATTTTCTTAAATTTTAAAGATGTTTTCATACAAAAATGTTTAAATGTTTTACCCCCTTGTTAACCCCTAAGCGTTCTATTGCGCACCTAAAAAATACGTGTATAATACTTGTTTGTCCTCCACAACATATCCAAGTTTTATTAAAGTCTGAGGATTCACCACTGTGTAGTTTCGTTGTCAGCTTCTTTGTACTTACTTACAAGGGAGGTTTCCTGACTCAGACCTCCGAATGCTGGGTATGTGATAGAGGAGTTAAAATAACAAATATTTGATATGAAACCTATCTGCAGAATCGAATTTTTAGGGGGTTAATATGAGTTTAAAGTATGTTCGAAACTTTCTTGTTGGAAAGCTTTTTAATACACAATTTGCATGTATTTTTTTTTTTTGCAAAGCATGAAAAAAAACACAAGAAAATTAAATTGGGGTCACAGTTGACACCACGTTTTAGCCGTCCTAAATATGAGATTGGTTAGCTTAAAAGTATTTATTTTTTTCTCTGCAACATAACCAATTTTCATTACAATCTGAGGGTACCTTCCTTGTTAGTAAAATTTACACAGTTGCATTATTGAACGTCCAAATGTATCGATTGTTTAGCTGTATATAGTAAAATATGTAGCTCTGTTCAAACTTAGCCGGCGACACTAGTTGGCGTCTCTCGAAATGCGTTAATTACATTTGTTTATGGAGTAAAACTATGACATTTTGAGAAAAAATAATATATTCCATTAGTAGTGATCTTTAAAGAATAAATGTTTACTTTAGTCTACTAAAAGCAATGCAATAATTATTAGGTATTTAAAAATCAATATGAAAAAATAATTCTGGACACTTTCCTTGAAGAAAATGACTGAATAAATTATAAAACTTTCATTTAGAATAACATTGACCTTCTCCGTTTTATCCAGTGAAAAGACAATGTCATTTGAAAATGAAATAGATTATCTTCGCAAATTCCAGAAACGTACCCTCAAGACACTAAAGATTGAATGATTAGCAAACCAAGCTAATTCTTAATGCATCTGTCTTTATTAATTTTACAATGCCCTGGAGCTCATGTAATCTTAACACTACTACTGGCTGAGGAGATAGTGGCTGACTGTAAATAGTTCGGAGATACCTATATACCGGTGATACCTTCAATATTACTTATTTTTTGATTGACATGGTCTTCGCCTTAAGAACGGTATTATGATCCGGGAGGTGTAACTATTGTCCAAAAGACAGATTGTATCTAAAAACCCAAGCCAGTTCTTCCATCCAATTTAGAACCATCCATACAGAAGCATGCAGTGCACTTAGCAGTAATTGACTTTTTGGAGATTTTCACATTTTACGATTTTTTTATCGTTGTTTGGAAAAACGATTAGTGAAACAACACTAGGGAAATTCATCCTGTAAAATTATGTATTTGCTTTCTTTCAAAAAAGGAAGCATGGAAGTTGAAAATTTTGTTGGATAATATAAGAAAGCAATATATTTCGAAAAACCCACCGCAAAGTTTTATATATTGAAATATCTTTACGCGGAGAGTTAGATTCGGTCTACGGTATAAAATGCATTCCTCAAAAGAAATTAATTATTTGGTTAATATTTGATACCAGATCAGTTTTCCACTAATGTGCTTTACCTACCTATCATAATGTGCTTTACGAAATCTGAAAAATCAAAAAGTTTTGAAAACTAAGATTATCTAGTGACGAACGTCTTTAAATAAACTTTTTGATTTCGTCTTCACACCGAAGCTTAAGCTACTTAACAAAACAAACCACGAAAGTTTTTTTAAAACATAATGAAAAGCAAGACTCCGCAGAACTACGAAAATCATCCTCGGCTTGGTTTCAGGGAAACATGCCAATGTACAAAAATTAATCAGTGAGTAAGTTTATACACACAGAAAAATAAAATATCGGATTTTTCACGAAAAGTAGTAGGGACGCTCTTTTCCTGGACTGCATAAATAATGAAATAATAAAATCTAGAATTTAACGAGGAAAAAGTGGAAGTTAAAACAAGACAAGGAAAACGAAAAGTAATTACTCGAGCAAAGGGGTAAAATTTGACCCCAAAGCAGAGGAAACGAAATGGAATGTTCAGATTACAGTGAAGACCAAAGTGACCAGGTAGAGATGGAATCACAAATATTTACAAAGATTCTTGTCAGTTTGTTTTAGTGTAATGAATAAATCTTTATATTTCAAATGATTTAACTCGAACCTGACTTTTTGATGTCTCATCAACAACGCGATTGTGACAACTAAATGGTTTGGTTAAAAAATGTAGCCTGTGCTTTCAGTGCTGATCACTAATTTGGCCAAGACTACAAAAGGGTTACAAATTTAATTGTTTTGGTACAAATTTAATTGTTTTGGCTTGACATAACATTAAGATTAGTTAACAAATGCATTTAATAATAATTGTTTCTGATAATCTCAAAAAAAAAAACAAGAAAAACTAAACAAACTATTTTTTGCTAACCGTTAACCAGTTAACGTGGTTATTAAAAGTATTAAGTCATACAATAAAAACAAAAATATTTATTGTCATATACTACACTCAGGGAACTTCTGCTTTAAAAATATGTAGTTGTTTGGGTTGTAATACAGTTTCATTATTTTTAATGTAAATGTAAGTCATTTGTAGAACAAATAAAATTTTTAACTAACATTGTAGTTCATTTAAAAAAACAACTCACATCAAATGACTGTTTTATGATTTACATTCATTTTTTACAGTTGTTTTTTGTTATTTAAAAAATAAAAAAAAATTTTTTTGGTTTATTTTTTACTACCATGTGGTTCATTTTTACTACAATTGTTAGTCATTTTTTGAACATTAAAAAACAAATGACAATGTTAGTTGAATTTAATGAAATGTAAGTCGTCCTTTTTTTAAATGAAATTTCATTTGTTTTTGACTGCAATTGCTGTCGTCTTTACCAACATAATTTCCTAAGTGTATGTACAAATTCATTGTATTTGTTGCACTAAACCCAAACATCTGTTTAAATAATTTGTTAAATAAATATAGAATATTTATTAGAGAAAAAAATTAATACAAAATAGAATAGAAAGCGATGTATACACTTTAATGTTAAGAGATTACCTACGTATTTAACTCGTTCCTTATTTTAAAACAACAATTGTTCTACATCATTCTTTAACAAACATTAGTCTATTAATTACGATTGTTCAAAATATACAGTGTATGAGTACACTGTGTATTCGAAATATCGTCAGCTTATTATTGGTTTAACCCACTGACCATTTTTAAAAAATGAGTTTGGTATAGATTTTATATATTGCAAATATTTTCTTTCTAAATTCGAAACCCGTTTCTCAATATCTTGTATCAAATCTAATATATTCAAAATTGACTTTGCATTATATCCGCAATGTTAACGTTAAATGAGCATTGTTTTGATGCATACACCACTGTTTGGCATATGCACTAAATTTTGTATACAAAAACTTAAAAAAAAATCAACTATTGTTTTTGCTGCAATTGACATATTGCATACAAATGCAATTGACATATTGCATACAAAACATTTTAAAAATTTTAATTTATTATTGTTTAGCTGCATTACCAAACAACCAACGAAAATTAAAACAAAAACGAATACTACTTTTAGCTGTACATAAATGTATGGTACTGCAGCAAAGAAATTCATATTAAACAAAAATTATGTGCAACACAAAATACGAATATTTATTTTTGCGTTTACTTTTGCGTTTACATTTGCTCGAAATCCAGTTTAAACTAGATTTAGTTTACCCTATCATATGATCGAAATCTAGTTTAAACTGGATTTCAAGGGTAAATGAAAAATTTATATTTTTCTTTGGAATATATGCCGCAATTAGTGGTGCAAACAAAAACAAATATTTATAATGAAGACGTTAAGAAAAATTAATTTAAACTTTTCTTTATCGTTTTTCTCGATTTCGACTTTTTGGCGTATAGGTCAAACTAATAATAAGCAGACGATGTGGATGTGAAAAATATAAAAAACTACATATATAGATATGCAAGCATCCATTCATCCGTCCGTCTGCTTGTCTGCCTAACTGTGGTACGTACGAATTCTTTATGTGACTGAAGTTTGTACAATTCACAAACAATGGCATCTGTCATCTCTTTGTACGTTGCTTAATACACATACTATTTTGCAACATACGAAAACAACAGAAAAATAATATTAAAAAAAAGAAAGAATTAAATAAAGCATCCATTTTATTTATAAATATATTCATGCATTGTTATATAAAAAGAGAATTTAAGCAATTGTGGTAACAAATAATAAAAGAAATAAGGAAACAATTGAACTGATATTCAATAAATGATTATTATATACAATACACCTATACAACCGAATACACTCGCCGCGAGTGATACTAAGGTGTCACTTATGTGAGACTTTGAAAGTTGTGAAAATATCGAAAAGCAAAGTCAGCGGGAAAGTTTAGTTAATTTTGTTTTTAAAATTTTCCAGAATTTCCATTTTAAAATATTGATCTGTAATTCTGTTAAACTTGGGCGTATACTTAATAGTTAATTCATATAATCATATTACTCATACGATATCAAAAATTGCCTTTGGCCGACATTTTGAAACTTCACTATTATTAAGTATGACTTTAATAGCAAAAAATATTATTTAATTTAAAACGAACTGGGTAAAATTATTGCAGAGATTCTAACGCAGGAGCTGTTCGGCGACTAACATTTCCGGGATGCAGATTCTTCGAGGACCTGGACAGTTTGCAAGATGTTTTATAGTTGTCCTGCCTCGCAAACTTTTTAAGTGAATTCTAATACTTTTGGGTAGTGGTTTCCATGTAAGAGAAACTTAAAGAAATCGCAATGGGCAGTATGGCCACCAATTCAATCTAATCTTCCAGAATCATTGATTCCGAAGCTTATGGAGGTAAAAAACTTTTTTCAAACATATAAAATAGGATTTAAAATGTTCTTTCAGATTACCGCGTGAGCTAAAAAAAAATTTCGATTGAATAATTCTTCACCCAAAAATTTGAATTTTTATATTAGAAACTGACAAAACTGCTTGTCAAATTCAGATAAAATTTTGTTCCACAAACTGATATTTATATATAATTTAAACTTGTCCCATCTTAATTTGCTATAAATTACAGTTTTAAGAAAATTTAGACTGAAATTTCTAAAACCCCTACTATGGGTATTTTTAATTACTCTCATAATAATTCATGCTAAAATTATGAAAAGTATGTTAAACAACAAAAACTTTTTGTAATTTTGACATTTATTGGTATTTTTATGCATGGATTATTATCAGTGTAGTGTCTTACCAAGCATCATATTTTTGTAACCAGAATATTGAGGTCTTACGTTGAGTCTTATATGGAATGGATAAAGTGACAAAATAAAACCAGGTAATTTTAAAAAATCTTTAAATGATCGTTAATTTCTTAACGTTATTACGTGTTTGTCAAATATGAAAAATTTATTGAGGTCGAGGAGATCAAAATGTATAAGGACCTGACATTATGTTTGAGGGTAAGTTTTTGCTGGGGACCAGCGCAATTATAATACTTAGAGGGTGAAGTAGGAAAAAAACATAAACTATCGAAACGTCAGTGAAAACTGTAATTAAAATAAAATTTAAATTACATTGGAGTTAAAGGAAGACTTACTTTTTTTGTTTGGGAGCGTGGCGAAAACTTACAACATTTGAAATAAAAATAATAATATTACCAAGTCGTCAAAAGAGACAATGTGACTCCCCATAATGTGTTTCATAAAGCTTTAATATGTCCGAATAAGTGACAAAAAAAAAGCTTTGAAAAAAGTACCGCTGACGTTAATACATCATCATATAAAGTACCCCCAAAAAAACAAGCCAAATATTGGCTCTTAAAAATTCCTTTTCTTATTGTTTCTTTTTAAGAAATATCCAAAACTTATGAAAATGGAAGAATTTTAATAATTCTATTCTAACCTTTAACTCCCTATGGTTGATTTGAGAAGTTGGCATCACTCTTAATAAGTTGCCACCTAATATTAATATCCAACAATACGTAATATGAATGTAGTTTAATATAATATCGATCAATATGCACTGATAAATAAAACGAGAGTATACAGGTTACTTGTATTGGATTGCGTGGTTTACAAAATAATTCTATAAAATAACAAAAGGAAAACAAAAATCCAGATATAATAACATTATATTAATGGATAAAAAGACACATTCGTCCAAGATACAAAACCTTAGACAAAAACAAATGGAAAAATATGGACTTCGTTATAATGCAGAATGGTTTGTAAACAAAACTGACATAGATTTTTCGGATGACACTAAATGGATGCTTTCCTTGGGATCTAAATTTGCTCTACCCGTAAATGAGAAAAACTTTTCAACCATAAACTTAATAGCAGATCTGGAACAATGGGTTCAAACTCTACCAGACGATAGAGAGAAAGACGTAATAAGGTCTAAGTTAGCAAATAGGATACTAACACATAAAAGAACTATGAAAAATAATAAAAAAGAAAAATTCATATTAAACATTTATGACGATACGAGGCGAACTTTAAATAGGTATAAAAACGAAATAGTTATTACTAAATCAGACAAAGGCAACAAAACGGTCATCATGTATAGAAACGATTATGAAAACGGAATGAATAAACTGTTAAAAGATAAATCTACCTATAAAATACTACAAATAGACCCAACACAAAAACTACAAAGAACAAATAACAAGTTAATAATGGAGCTATTAAAACAGGAACACATTACTAGATACGAAAAATTCAAACTAACATCGAATGCTGCAACCGCTCCCAGATTATATGGCCTCCCTAAAATTCACAAGCCAAATTTACCTTTAAGACCGATTTCTTCATCAGTGGAAGTACCATGCTACAACCTATCCAAATATATTGGAACTATTCTAAAAAACATAATACTAGAAAAATACAATATTAAAAACGCAATGGAACTGAAAGAAAAGTTGGAGGAAATAACGTTGGACGAAGACGATATATTAATATCTCTGGACGTGGTATCGTTATTCACTAACATACCTATTCATTTAGCCATTAAAAATATTATGAATCAATGGAATAATATTAAAAATCACACAAAGATACCTAGGACAGAGTTCCTTACTCTACTTAAGTTTTGTTTAAATGACAATAATTATTTTATATATGGAGAGAAATTTTACAACCAGACATATGGAATGCCGATGGGAAATCCGTTATCCCCGACTATAGCAGATATTGTTCTAGACGCGCTATTGGAGGAAACCACAGAAGAACTACGTAAGCAAAATATACATATTAAACTAATAACTAAATATGTAGACGATCTGTTTGCAATAATAAAAAAAGAAGATGAAGATCAGATTCTTAAATTATTTAATAGTTACCATACGAAATTAAAATTCACAATTGAAAAAGAAGAAAACAATTCAATACCGTATTTAGATATGAGAATTTATAGAGAAGACAACAGAATCGTGACAGATTGGTATGCAAAATCCATTGCATCAGGACGTTTAATAAACTACCACTCCACACAACCAAGAAACCAGAAAATTAACACAGCGTCAAATTTAATTAAAAAAGTCGTCAAATTAAGTGATAAAAAATTCATACCTAAAAACATAAACAAAATCAAAGAAATATTGAATAACAACAGTTTTCCTAAAAATATAATAAACAATTTAATTAATATAGCATTAAATGATAATTCAGGGGAAACCAATAACTCCCACAATAATAATACATCTGGCAACACCAGATTCTATAGCCTACAATACATACCTAGGCTTACAGAAAATAAACAACTTAGAGAAATTATTAAAGATAAAGAAATAAAATTAGCGCATAAACCCAACCAAACAATAAGCTCGTTGTTTACACAAACAAAAAGTAAAATTGCAAAAACACAACAGAGCAACGTAGTATACGAAATCAAGTGTGATGGCAAAGAAAACGAAACGTGTGAAAAAGTGTATATAGGCACAACAAAAAGAAGTTTGGGTACTAGATTAGACGAACATGAATCTGACATTAGAAAATCAAAACAAACAACTGGATTGGCAATACACTGCATAGAAATGCAACACAATCCCGACTTAAAAAACGTAAAAATATTAAATAAGGAAAGAAACCAAAATAAACGCTACACTATTGAAAGCCTAAGAATACAGGAGAAAACGGAAATTTCAATAAATATAAAAGAAGATAAAAATAACATCAACGCTAATTACACCATAGCTTTAACTTAGTTCTACTCCAACTGTGATCTTAGCTATAAGAATAATTCAACTGTGATATTTTAATTTTTCGAGATTTATTTTTGCATTTATTTTTAATTAATTAAATCTGTTTTGTGTCGTTCATTAAATGTCGTATAAAACCTTTGATGTGTATTTTTTAAAAATGATGTAAATTTGACGAGAAGACTAATTGTAAGTGAAATTATTCTAATGTTAAGTTTATTGTTGTTGATATTTATTAGTGGTTATTTTCTTTATATTTACATGGTTGCCAGATTTAATAAAAAACGAATCCCTGAGGATGTCGGAAAATACCGACGAAACGTAGGAATACGAAAAATGAAATAAAAAAGTCTTTTATTTACGTTTAGAAAATTCATGACCTTGAAAGCCTGATTAGAATAACTCTAAAAATAACACAAAACAAACAACAATTACAATTTGTTTTAGATGTAAAAGTAATTAGTGCACAACAAAATGTCACGACACTTGCAAATATGTAGATGCTTTATCCGAGTATATATTACACTGTGCAACAAGAATGAATTTCCCGAATGTAGACCATTAGTTTATCAAAACCCCCAAAGGCTTTTGCTAAGTTAGCTCTCATTGTTTTTTATAGCATCTTGAAGTTGCCTTATTTTTGAGCATTTTTGCATTAGGGGGAAAAGAATATGTTAAAATACAACTTAATTTATCTGTACAAAATTTATGTATTTGTATTGTGCTACTAAATTTTATATTAAAACAAAACACCTTTTTGTTTTTTGTTAAAGTGGACCAGATAGATGGAGTCAAAATGAACATTAGTTTAATTTTAACTCCGTGATAAAAAATTGTATTTGTTTAAAATATATATTTTGTTTGTTGATTAGCAAAATTGTTGCTAAATTTGGCAACTGGTTTTCAAAAATTAGTAAAATATTTTACTAAAATCAGCAACAAAAATTAGTACAAAATTCAGTAATTTGTAAAATCAAAACAGCAAAAAATGTTACTAAATAAAAAATTTACCAAAAATTTTATACAATGAGAGAACTATCTGTATTAGGGCGGGTCGATTTAAAAATCGCTCAACGTTCACGGAAAATCGTATTCTAAGGATCAAAATAAGAAACTTTGCCGAAGGAACCATACCTCTAAAACGAATTCTGATGTCCCGACATTTGACCCGTAGGGTCAAATTTTGAAAAAGCCCACTTTGATATTTCAGAAATTAGGAGGAATCTCTCCAAGAATATGGGAGCTACTTCTTCTCCGGGAGACGCGCTAGCAGATTAATGCACAAACCATCATTCTAGGTGACCGTTAAGGGGTTAAAATTTAAGTTAAAAGAGAGCCTTTTTAACCGTGTTTTTATAGCAAAATGTACAAATCTCGGGTCAAAAGTCGGGACATCAGAATTCGTTTTAGAGGTATGGTTCCTTTGGCAAAGTTTCTTATTTTGATCCCTAGAATACGATTTTCCTTGAACGTTGAGCGATTTTTTTGCATTAAAAATGTTCATAATGAAAAATATCATATTATTAATAAAAAATTTCATACCCTCAATGAAGAAGTTTCTTTTGAAAATCTGCTTTCATAAGAAGGATTAAGATTTTCATTGATTTAGTGAAGAAAAGTTTCATTGATTCTGAAAAATTTCATTACTTTTCGTTCAACAAAATTCTCTCTGTATAATACTTTCAAGTCACAGCTTATTTTCCATTGATGTTTATTGTAGTCTACTTCTTGGAGAATAGTTTTAGTAGTTTAGTGCAGAAATGTTGTTAGTAGTTTAGTACAAAAATCTAGCCAATTCTTCGGAATTGCGTTGTAAAAGTCCAAGTTTTGCAACAATGGAGTCTAGCTGGTTTTGTGTAATCAAAATAGGATCATTTGACAATTTGGGCTCAGACGCAAACAAAGATAAAGCGTCATTTAAAGCAGTTATACGGTTATTCCTGATGTCACGTCCGGGCTCTGAGGTTTTGTGACTGGGACGTTTTATGAGTGTTGCAATGGAACTTGAGCACTTGGAACACTCACATAAACTTAATTCTTAATTTTTCTTTTGTTTATAACAGTTACGGAATCCACTTTTGTACTAACTTTTTTTATGAGTGTAGTCCTAGGCCATGAAAATGTCATTATCAATTTCAGATTAAAATTCCTACTAGTTGCCAAATTACTTTGTATTTTTCTAAAATAATTTTTTTTTTTTTTCAAAAAGTTACTAAGCCTTGTTCACGATAGAGGGCGCAATTTTCGTCTGAATTGAAAAAATAAAATGCTCTACAAAGTTTTTAATTCTTTATTATTTTTTTAATGAAAATAAATAAATCGAAACACGCGAATTGTATTGTGACACTTGTAAAAAAAGTACTTGAAACGCACAGAAAATGTACCAAAAATGGGCTAAAAGTGAAATTAATACCACAAAAAGTATTGAACTTAATAAATTTAAATATTAGTTATAGGCCCAACATATTTATTTCCAATTGTTAAATTTATATATTGATTTACTTCATTAGATTGCATCCAAAAAATATCAGGAAAATTTGCCTCAAAATAGCCAAACTTCAAAAGGTCATTAACAATACAAGCTAACATATTTAAACCCTTATAGGATTTTGATCTACTGATAGTCTAATTTCATTTGCCGTTGGTCTCATTCGGGAATCATTCGATGACCCAAAATTTGTTGCACAGTGTTATATAAAATAGTAGTATGAAAGTAAAACTTTTCACTCATGCAAACATTAATTGCAAACAAAATTAGTATACATAGATAATAAAAATTGAGTAATTTATATAGTCAGGAACGGCAATCCTGGCAATATATTAATCTTGGTCAAAAATAACTTACTTGAGAAATTGATCTAAGAAGCTAGGTGCCAATTGGGGTTACCAAATAAGTTTATCGAAAAATCTGCAAATTTGCATTAAATTTTGGCGCATATTTTCAAACAAAGTCATTTTGTTTGAGGATTTGAAGATATTTCGGCATTTGAGAAATTTCGGCAAACTCATCTGGCAACGCCAAGTGGCACCTGTCTTTACAATAGCTTTGTTCGAAGTACGTTACCGCGGGTACCCAATTTTACCATAAAGTATGTAAATTGTTGTTGTTTCGGGTAAACGCAATAATGCCGTCGAACAAACCTAATATGATTTTCTAGAGTTGATTTAATATTAATATATCTTAAAAAAAAAATACTTCACTTGAGACATGTTGAGTAAAAGTAATAGTTTAAGAATTCCTATTAGTATTTTTTAACTGAATGTACTTTATTTTTAAATTAACATTTAAAAGTTTATCAAAATATTATGACCCAAACTCTTCATAAAAAATCCATTGATTTAGCCCTCAAAAAGATGATTTTCAATTATTTTTCATTTGATTACTCCATTAACGTACAAAACAAAAAAAGTTCATTAATGATATTCATTTTCTATTGTTTCCTTTCATTTAATCAATACTTGTTCCTAAAGCCAAACAAAAGTGAACATAACACCTCAACTTTATACCTATCACAGCATAACTATTCAATGTTCCATCGCTCCATCATCGCTCACTCGCTATGCAGCAATCATATTCAAAATTCAGCTCAATAACGAAAAAAAAGAAAAAACTACAAAATAACAAAGTTTTTTTCCCACCACAATACCCGATAAATTAGTAAATAATGGACCTCATTATTTAGCGTTTTTGTTTTCTTTATGAGTTTTATTGTTTACAAAAGATTTATCTACGTATGTTAGTATATGCGGCAAACAAAACCCTTGTAATATGATGTTACTATTTATTAAGATTTGTATGTATTAATTCCGAAAAATATTAAAAAAAAAAGAAAAGTTTAAACTTTTAAACGTTTATCTTTCAAAATATTGATTAGTGTTTACTTGTTGTAAATTTAGCGCAACAAAATGACACGGATGCCAGATTATTCCGAATTAGCTTTACAAAAATTATATTTACAAAGATTATACAAAATTATAAACACTATTAATTTTCAAATCAGACTAGACTAGTTTCTGCATTTTTAAAGGACAGGCAGGCGTCATCAGTGATTTTCCATTTAAATTGTATCATTATTTGTGTCCTATAATTGTCAGATTGTCTCTATATAATACATTTTTCAACCGCATAACGATCACATCCAAGTATGGCCTTAAATGCAATGCTGCTTTCTTTCCTATTAGCATTTCTGTTATCGTATATAATACTCAGAAGTGACAAACACTAACAAACACAAACATTATATTTTTAGATTTTTTGTTTATTTTCTAACCTCCTCTATCTCTATTTCTCAACATTACCAGATTGACGCATGGTTTTTACGTTAATTGTAGCCAACTTTGCGTTTATGTTGAGACATCGCCACAGGGTAAATATATTCTTATATTATATTCTTTTGTATACTTGTTGCAAATTTATGGCAACAAAAAGACAGAGATGCCTGATTATTCCGATTTAAATACGCGAATTAGCTTCAACAAAAATTATATTATTTTGACAAATATTAACGTTACACTTAGAATACTATGTAGTTAAAGACTACTGCAAATGTAGTTCAAAACAAATGAAATTTCACTTGAAAAAAGAACGACTTACATTTTAGTAAAATCAACTAACATTGTCATTTGTTTTTCCCTGCGGGAAATAATGGGTCAATTGATCCAAAGTGACAAATATGTGATTAGTGAATAGGAGACTCGTCGCATATTTCATTGTATCAAAAAAATTTCTGCAAAATAAAAAGCCACGTAACTATTGAAACGGTGGCAAAACTTTGTCTGGTTTATTCTAGTTATATCATGGAACTGAAGAAAAACTAACGTAACACTAATGTGGGCCAATTTCACCCTCCTATGACAACGCCATGTAAAAGTGGCAGGCCCGTTCCATGTAAAGGGATCGGCGGCAGTTTTATAAAATAAATAGAGTCTGACCAAAGAGTTCGCCCTAAAAAATTGCATTTGTACGATTCCTGCTTCTGGTATTAGATAAATATTAGGATGTTCCGAATAAAAAAACAAATTAGGAATACCACTCAATCGATGCGTATTAAAGAGCTAAAAATGGCAAAAATTAGTAAAAAAAATTTTAAGTATATCTTCAGCGATTGAGATTACCGGTTGTAGTGCAAAAAAAATTTTGAATTTTTTTTCGAAATAGGGCTTAAAAGATTCGTAATTTTTGGCTATTACTGGAAAAATATTTTTATTTTTTGAATTGAAAAAAAACGCTAAAATTTAAAAAATCTGTTACAAATAATAGGGAAAATTCGTCAAAATCGCAATAATTCAAAAAAAAAAAAAAAAAACCAAAATTAAAAAAAAAAAAATTTTAAAAAAATAAATCGACAACAAAATTAAGAAGATTTCAGAAGTTTTAAAAATTGACAAATTTAAAAAAATTCGATGAGTCCATTTTTTTAAATTTATGTTGAACGAAAATTTTTTTTTTAAATATTTGCTCATATAAGTATATCCAAATCATTATATCACTTTTATTACACTAGCCTTCACTATATTTATAAATATTCTTTTTAATAAGGACTTTAAAAAATAGTCAGAAATTGTATTTCCGTTAAATCATTGTGTTTCAGATTCAGAATTCGTATATTAATAATTACAATTAATCAAGAAATGTTTTACTTTTTCTTTTCCTGATCTTCGAATTTCAACGAATTTCTCTGAATCCATTTTTTATACTTTTTTTAAACAACTTATCAAACCTGTGCCAAATCGTTTAAAACTTTCGAGTCTTAATATATGTATATGAGATAAACTTTGGATTTTAATCCCCTATCATTTATCCGAGGAGTTTCACCCATATCGGCATCTAATTATTGAGTAAATCCTTTGTACAACAAAAAAGTGTATATATGAAGCTTTATTTATATTCGACGAGTAATTTGTCTTATTATATTACATCATTTTATTGCTTCTATGATTAATAGCAAGAAGGCGTGGCTGTTACAATCAAACTATGAATGTAAATTATTTAATAATTCAAAAATATGTTAAATAGATACTCTAACATATATTTATTAATTGTTGCCAACACAATGACGAAGACATACACTACCCTATGGAACACCCCATTGTCAACTTAGGAATTATTAAAAATCCACAATCAACTATTGTCCTGGAAAACAATTTTATTTATGACTACCGCTAACTTCACATTCTTTACTCAATTGCTTATTACTTCCGCAATTGTGAAAAATATATTATTACTTTTAGGGTTAATCCTAATCCACCCATTGATATTCCCATTGTTAATGACCACTCGTCCGTTTGTCTCTCTCTCTCACTGTCTGTCTATCTGACTCGTCATAGACCATAGTTGACAAATACTGTCGTGTCTCATTCTTCTTTTTTCGTTTTTTTTTTTTTGTTTGCTAAACAGAAGTAAAGTGTTTTAATGTGAATAATGGCTTTTGATATATCATACGGAACTATTTTTATTTTAAGTACTCGCGAGTGTAATTTGTTTCCTCTGTGATCACAGCTGGGTATCATCACATATAAATTTGCAATGTGATAATAGTATACAAGCCATGGCTCAACATGTGCCACAGTGTACCCTGTATGTGTGTGTGTGCCCAGTGGCGTATAAATTATTATTACCCAGAATGAAAGTACAATATTTCGTCCGTATTAGGAATTAGATTTAGCTAATGGTATACTATTTGACAAATTTTCAACTTAAGGGTTCAACACATTACATGAAAGTTTCGTTTACAGTCGTAGTTATAACAAAACAACAGTTTACAAGTAATAGATCTGAAAGTTTTAAACAAATAATACATTACTTGCGTCCACAATGGGACCTGATTAACTTAAAAAAACACAAATATTTAGAAAAACAAAATTTAATCATATTCAATAGCCCACTTTAAATCCAATATTGATTATAATAATCGCCCAACGTGGGCCCTGAGTTCTTTATTCTTAGATGACACACTTAACATTCTCATGATTAAATAACACAGTGCAACGGTGAAAAATCTACACGGACATGGCAGTATAGGTTCGATTCTGCTACCAATGGGTAGTAAAACCCTATACTCGTTTTGGCGAGTTCGTTGACCATTTTTTTTTTATTTTTTTTTTAAGAGAAGCAACACTAGAAATTCTTCCTATTAATTAATGTTGCTTTCTTTGGAAAGGGGATAGTGGAGAGATGAAAGGTGGTGAAGGATGAAGTGCTTCTAACATGGCAACACTGTAATTGCGCGAGATACGTCTTAGAACAGTTGTCGCTCGCCACCTGATGTAGAGTTGGCGAATTTATTGAAGCTTTTTTGTTTGATAGCCTTAAATCATTATTTTACTTGGTTGGGTGAGCGCTGCGATACATATGAGTAATAGAAAACTCATACATATTATTTTTCTAAATTTATGTTGTCGTCGCCGGGAATCGAACCCGGGACCATCTGTGTAACAGACCAACGCGCTAACCATTACACCACAACGCCCACAAAAATGCGGCTAGGAATCCGTTGAACAAATTTTATTAACATTTCATGAGAAAAAAATAATTTTTTCCGTTAGGAGTCCCAAAAAATAAAACAAATAATTTTTTCCTATATTCAAATAAAAAAAAAATGCAAGAAAAAAATATTTTTTTCCCATAAAATGTTAATCAGATTTGTGCAACGAATTCTTAGCCGCATTATTGCCAATTATAGTTAAGCGGTATATCCAAGTCTGAATTAGCTGTTGGACAAAAACTGATGAGACCTTTTTCCTCTGATTTTCAGAATCTTTGGTGGTCCTTAAACAAAATAAGTCGCCAAAACTCGCCAGACAGTGCACACGATTTTACAACCCTTTGGTAGTAGAATCGAACCTATACTGTGTATTGTTCAAAAAGCCTTTGTTTGTTGCATAGTGTAATTGCCTATAACCTAACCCAAAGATGAACTATGAACAAATAAATATGGCGCCCAACGAAAGACCTAAAACCACAATTTCCAGATAAACTGTAATGTCAATATTTGATTAACATAATTATCTGCCTAAATCCAAACCCGAGTATGTTGACAGCAGGAAATGAACCCAAATCTACATTATCTAAGTTAGTTTTAGTTGAATTTTCAGCGAAATATTTTCACAAACAATATTCCTACCATCCTTATTATACTGCCACAACTGTATACCAATAAGGAATGTAAACAAATTTGAACTTATTTGCATAAATTTGTCATAATTTCACGTTAATTTGATTTAATTGCATTTTACCATACTGTATATGTATTTACACCCTCCTACTCCTGACTGCTAAATCAAAAGCAAGCTTGTGAACATGGTTACATACATTTTATTACTTTCGCATCAAAAGTTTATGTTGTTCGTCGGTTTTCTTATTTTGTATGCTTGTGTTATTACTAGCTATTAAAATATTTTTTAATTAATCATATAATTATTTTCCATTTGAGTTAGTTTTGTTATAAATCTAATGCTTTTGTTTATATCAAAATCCGTAAAAAAGTCTGTCACTTATGATGAAGCATTGAAATATTCATATTTATATTTGTGGCATACAAAATGATGTTGTTGACAACGCCAAAGTTTTGTTTCTCTTTTTTTGTTTCTCTATATCCTGTTGCCTTGATTAGGGTGGTAAAATGTTTGTATTTTGTTATTATGAGTATGTTTGCACTGACACCCTGGTAAATGGTTTGAAATGCAAATGTAATGCAGTACGTTTTTTAGTAAATTTGAATGAATGTTTCAATAAACACCAAATACTTATTATGCAGAGAAATTAATATATTCCCTGATGAATTTCATCATTACTATAAATGGAGGAATTTTTTCAGAAACTGAACTTTAAAATTTTTAAAATGAACTAAAACAGAATCTAAATTGAAATTGGTTTTTGCCAAAAAAAAAAAAAAAATTACAAGGAAGATATCCCTACCTAAACCCGCAGATTTTATTGAGCTATGTATATGTTGAATCTTACGTTGTGGTTATTTATATGGTCGTTCTTGGTCGTTCTTGAGCCGAAAAGTAAAGCAATTTTTGAAAAAATTAAGGTGTATTATTTTGAATTTTTTTTTTTTGGTCATTTTGGAAAAGACGTTCATAACAATGTAAATCAGTTAAAAAGTTAAAAGCAAAAGATTAGCTTACCAATTTTATCAATTAATTTGTTGTACATGTTCATTTTATAATTCATTGTTTAAAAACTTACCTGAAAATAAAGAAAAAAAGAAAATGATTAACTACAATTATAAATAATATAAAAATTTTTTTGATTAAATCAGAATTCTTTTCGAGTTCTTCAATAAAAAATAACGCCTCAAATCCTCATTTACATTATGAACTAAATATTGTAAAATTTTCATATAGCTGTAGTATCTTTGTTTTTGGTTTAAAAAGTATAAAATTCTTAACTCATTTTAAAAGTTTCGGAATCGATGGTTTGCCAAAAATGCATGTTAACAAGAGAGTTAACCAAACCTGTATCGTACACCCAGGATGGTCACATTTTTGAATTATTTAAAACATAAATGAAAAAATTTCTTCTGGGAAACTCGCATAAAAACGATTACGAATATTGGAAAAAGCTCAGACACCCCCTCAATTAAATTAAATATGCATTTATACGCACTATTTTTAGATTAATCCAACTACAATTCCCTAATAAAGCTTTAAAAATAAAACCATTTTTTTTAATAACAAGAGTACCTACTTGAAAGTCTAATGTGTCTTCAAAAAAGCTTCGGTTTGAAGCAAATTTTACTTCAAAATAGTTATCATAGTTACTTTAAAATATAACGAAATAATGCGAAAAAATGGGTTAATTTTAAACTATCGTCTTAACAAGAGATAATTCTTCAGGAGACGTTGAGTTAAAAGTTTTTTATGAGATTGTATGGGGGGAGTGAGGAAGTTTCTGAAAAGAATACAATGGACCGCATGGCCTTCAAATGCACTATAATCTAGACCACTTAATATAAGGTAATTTGTATGTGTTATGTACTCTCTCTATATGATTTCCCTAAAATCTAAGGCCGAATTAAAATTTTTGAAAAGTACTCATCTATCAACTAGTTGATATCGCTTGTGACCTACGTTTGGTGCCATATTGCTATATTCTTTATTTTAATAATTTTAAACACAAGGAATTCAGTGAAAATTAAATCATATTTTCTTTCCGTGCTGATTATTCTAATTTGAAAAGGTTTATAAGAAACCATTCAGTCCGTAAATGGACGTAAATAACACCAGCAAATTGGAGGAATGTAAAATCAGAAAACACTATCGATACCTTAACCTTAGGGTCCTCAATCTTATGAGGAAAATATTCACCTGGAACTATGTGAACTTTTAATAAAATCGGACAATAAAATCGAGAATTAAGAATATTTTCAGGTCCTTGGTTGGGCGCCATATTGTTATGATATGTAACTTGATCCCTCTGCTTGAATAAAAGTAAGAATTCTCAGCTGATAAGCATGATAAATTTTTGAAGACCATATAACATGGTATTTCGAGGTACTAGTGTATATATTAATTATTTTTTATTTGTGTTTTTAACATTTACTTCTAATATAGATATTTGTTACTTAATATTTTTGTCACATTTACTTTAAATATATGACATTGATGTAATCATTTGTCACAGTTATAAAAAAATATATATGTATTTATATACACAACATCATTAGCATGATGCATTTCATGGTACAATGAACCAGTTTGTTGGTAATAAAAAAAAAAGGTGGACAAACGTGCAAAGCTACTAATGGTTTAGCACTTAACTTTAATTTGTTCATGTTAGAAGAAGAAACTTCAAATGCATATGGTTCAGTGACAATTAGAGAGCTAAATCGTACGACAACTCGTTCACCTAAAGGTTTGTTGGCAATTGCACACGCTAAGTGTTTTTTTTTTATCAAGTACTTAGGTATATAATTTCTTTTAATTACTGATTAGGATAAATATCTCGGCAAATGTCTATGACAAAATATTTTCAAGTAGATATATATTTTTATTTCTAATTATCGATCTAACAAGAAGAATAATATTGACTTTGTCAGGATCAAATACATTCGTTGTGCTTACACCCACTCCACCCACTACTCTTTCACCAATACCCCATAAAATTTTCTCGCTCATTCCATTCATTGATGTTGCCTTTACAACCACCAAGACTAATGTCACCAACGACACCATTATAAATGTATTTAAACTAACAATCTGTTTTTTTTTTTTTTCTTCAAATTCAGCGTCCTTCCTCTATGTAAAATACACCCATAACCACACCATTCAGCCATTCAGACTTGTGGTATAAACAGCCGCCAAGCTTATATACATAATAAGTACTAAGATTTCTATAGTGGATATATGCTTCAGAACAAACAAACAACGTCCATATAAAAAGAGGGTGTTTTGTCGTTGTAACAATTTTATTTTTCGTTGGTTTTATGGTCCTTATTATTTTCCTACAAGTGGGGTATTTTCGGTTGGTGTAGCCAGTCAACCATCCATCCATCCAGCCATAAGTATTTGTATCGTGGTTAATTCAAAGCATATTTCAATTCTTGTTTCTGGTAATTTAAAGAATAATTGGCATTAACGTCATTATAGCGTAATAATACAACTACATAAATGACACTTAAAATACTGATTAAAAGGTTTTCGTTATTTCTATTATTTTATTTCTCGGCAAATAAATGTAAACATTTTGAGCACACATTTTTTTTTGTAGAGCACTAATTCTAATGGGACACGAAGAATTTTTTATAACCCATTCCTGTGATTAATTAAGACTAAACCTATAAAGTCCAATTAAAGATATATCCTGGACTTACATCTAAAACTATTCAAATCATATTAAATGTTCAACAAATTCCTCTAGTGTCAACTGTTGCAAAATTTAAATAGACTTTATCCTGATGTCAAGACAATAAAGGCATTCATGCCAGAAATTTTGGTCTTGGAAAAAGGCGAAAGTCTAAACTTTTTTAAAAACACAACAACAAATAAATTAATATCCAAAAAATTAATTTCTTTGTGTTTGTTGTTGTGTTTTTGAAAAAGCTTACACTTCTAAATTTTTCGACGTTAAAAACTTTCTGGCATGAATGCCTTTAATATACAATTTCCAGTATATATATATATATAAAAAGCTTACAAGGCAGGTATCCCGAACCTTGGCAGCTAAACGCATATGTGTCCCTTAAATTGTTATTCTCTACAACATATCCAAAGTTCATTAAGATCTGCGGGTCCGGGTTGGGATACCTCCCTTCTTAATAGTGTTCTTAAATTTTAACGGAATTTCCGAAAGCCCTAGTAAACGAGTAATGGTCTCAGTTCGGCCAACCCATTTTATTTAAAAAAACGTATATTTTAGTAGAACATTTCGTTGTTTTGTTCATGAGTTTCAAATTAAATGGTCCCCTACCCACCTTGAAAAAAAACGTAATCTTATGTCGAAAAAGTGGCAAAGTACAAAAGTTTACATCCCTGAATCTGACTGCTACACTGAGAGAATTATCTGGATGATATTAATGAATTTGTGGATATAAGCAATGAAGTTGCATTGGAACTAGTGCATTGTAATTTTGCATTAAACTAACAGTGGTGTGTTGAAAAAAATAATGGTAATAAGTATGGAACTTCTATATCTTGTTTAACCGTTTCTAAAAAATGGACTTTAAGAAAGGCTGTGAATGTAATTTTATTTATTTCTGGACATGCAAATTTTGCCTTTGGATTTTGATTAATTCAAATCTTAGGTCAATTTGTTTTGAGCAACTTCTCAACAAAAAAAAAAACTGATCCTATGCATAATTCAAAACTAGAGAGCAGTTTTGTGAAAAAAGACCTTTTTTAACGATGCTATGTTTTTTGTCTTAAAAAATATTTTTAAAATTCATCTTTATTGTTTTAAATTAACGACACTTTGAGCTATAAAAGATGTTAAGATCATTTCGATATCTTTAATAGATAAAAACTTATTTTAAAAGGTAATTAGAGAAAAACATTTTTTTATATTTTGCTTCTTTTTCGGCAAAAGTGTTGAAAAAAATGTTTAAATATTAGTTTTTTTTTTATAAATTTTCAAAAAGAAGAATATATAATAGGTATATATTTAGCCTTGTTAAAGGTTAATATATTGCATTTGAAAGTTAAAAATCAAGCAAACCTCTTTCTTTAACATATGCCTGTATAGTAGGAGGATACATAACAATTTTATTTTGCGTGTTTTCTTTCACCTCTTAATACATTTTGGAAAAAACAATACATAATTCAGAAACCACAAATTTCCCTGAAAGGATTCTGTTAATAAAATGTGGAGGGATTAGGTTTATTTTGAGGGAACTGGTCATAGGGGTGTGCTCTGACCCCCATATCACAATACCGTTTTTCAGGCGGAGGTGGTTGCTATTACGAAGTGCATTTGCTTTCTGAATGGAAATGGGCTGCTCTGGGCTGTGTCGGTCGGGGAAATCCGTAAAGAATGAGAGAGCTGTCAAGCTGGCTATAAATGGCTCCAGACTGGTCTCTGTTAGTTCAAGGCCTTTTAAGTCGAGGAAAACAGCACTTAAACAGGGGCAATCAACATGCACTGAGAACAGGGAGGATGTTGGTGAGGTGACGAAGGTTCTGTTGGGAGGCACGGATGAGGTCAAGACGAAGGCGGTCTTAGCGCTTTGGAAAAGGGAACTGGCCAAGTTGGTGGAAATTTTACCAGGCCACTCGACACTTAAGTCGCACCTTTCGAGGATGGAGAGGTGGGACTGCAGAGTTTTTACACTCTCATAAAAATTCGAATGGATTCGGAATCAATTCGGTTAGAAAAAAAAATTTTTGACACAACCAAATTTGTTATGTGAGTGTAGAGGTTGTAGGGAGGACAATGAGGACCTCCTGTAGGGAGGACAATGAGGACCTCCTGTAGGGAGGACAATGAGACCTCCTGTGCTTTCTTTCCGCCTACGGGACGTTAAACCGTCGCTGGAGTGTTTGCGAGGTGCTGATTTGGGGAAACTTTATTCACTCAATGGCGAAGTTTCATTAAAAACCCAGTTTCATAAAAAGAATTAGCTTGTTTGATTATTTTAAGTAATTATTCGTTCACGTTGTGAATTTTCATTATTTTTAGTTTACTAAATTCTCTCTATTTAGATTCATTCACGTCACAGTTTTGGGAAAAGGATTTCTAGTTTAAAAAAAATAGAAAATTTACAAAAATGTATTCTTTCCAGATTTTAGGTAACAATAATAACTCGATTTAAATCAAAATTACACAGGCCATGAAACATTTTTTCGGTACCGGAAATCTTTATTAAAAATCATGATTAGAGTTTTGGAAGTCCATTATGATAAATATTGGTTTTGGTTTAAGCTGTTATTATAGAATAATTTGATTATTTTCAGTTATTTGTTTTATATGTAAAACATTAAGCTATTTTGTATCTTTCTGAAAATTCGTACTAACGCTATATTAGCGTCAAAAGTTTCCTAACTATTTTCAAGAACACTTTAGAAATAAAATGTTTTTAAAATGAAACATACACTAATTTTATGACCTGCACTTTATGCCAACAATGAGTGTTATTATAATTTATGTAGTTTTAAAAAATAACAAAAATGTATCACTAATATCACTAATATATATTAAGCCTTGAACTTTTCCCAGTTATATATTAATCCATGGATTAACCAATCGCTAATCCACGCATTAACATAATAGTTTTAACTAAAAAAGTACAAAAATTATCCAGGTATGGAGATGAGTGATGTTTTATCATAACACACTAAGTCGTTACACACTATAAAGATCATAAAAGTAGCAGGTAGAAAGAAACTTACGTCTAAAACCCAACTCGTACGATAGTTGACGGACACTGTTGCCAACCTTTTTTCAAGAAAAGCAGGCATCTAATCTGACTCAAAAATCGCTAGAAATAACAAATTCTTTTATCTGGAGAAGTGACAAAAAAACTAGCTAAATTGTAGAGAGAAAAAACGCTAAAACTTGAAAAATATACAAATTACTGAGTTGTTTGTTTTTTTTTTTGGTTTAAATTAGTATTACTTAATAAAGCTAAATTAAAAAAAGCCAGTAAAGGCAACGACATTTTTGTTGGGAGGATCCTTAGAAATTAGAAAGAAGATATTTGCAATATATATAATCCATTTCTAACTAAATTTTTAAAGAAATGGTCAGCGGGTCAAACTAATAGTAAGCTGACGAGATAGTTAGAGTTTATCGATTTAGCACAACTTTTCAGAATTACCGTTATGTCCGTGGTCAAAGGATTTTTCAAAAAAATCTTTATTTTTATAAATTTAAAGCCGTTATTCGCGAGCTTTTATGATATTTTTAGCACACAGTTGTTTTGAAAAAATTGTTATATAACACCGCGTCTTCACATGCATTAAAACGATAGTAAGCAATTGCGAAAAATGATTTCTGCTTAACAAATTTCACGTCAAGGCTCTAAGTCCTTAATTTTGCATTTCACATGGGTGAGGCGTTGCGTTAATTAATTCAATTAAAAATTAATTTTGTATTAAGTTTTATTGTATTTGAAAAAATATGATGACATTTCTTGCAATAAAATCAGCAGTTCACATAGTTTTGACGATTCTCTGCAAACGATTGGACATTTGGCATACAATCGTTTATTGCATTTAAAGACATCGGGTAAACAAAGAATAGAAAAAACACACGCAAAACAACAACACATAGTAGTTGCTTTTATTGCTTTAAATGTGTTTAAGTTTATTTATTTAAATTTTTGTATTCATTTTGAAAACGACGCTATTCACTAGCATTTTTTTTTAAGTACCAGCTAAAACAAGCTTTTCTAAGAAACAAAACGCTAGATTTGCAGCTAAAAGCTTAATCACTTTTTTACCAGCTAAGGAAGAAAAAACCGCCAAATCTAGCTGGAAAATTTACAAATTGGTAACACCGACGACCAAAACGGCTTAAGCAATAAAGTAATAAAATAAAAACACACTACGCCAAAAGGTTAAAATGATTGTTTCAGGAAATTACTTTTGTAAACATGACACAAGACCAGCCACCTTAAAAATGTCTGTTTAGTGCTGTCAAGTTAATAACGCCAATTTATGTGGAAGAACACACAAAGAATATGAAACGTATTTTCCATAATTGGGATTTAGTTTAAGATATCAATAACATAATCTTTTTACAATCTTTAGCCATGAGAATTTTCAAAAAGATCGAAATGAAACAAACGACTGTATACTAGTGTAAAAGGCGAGTCCATGTTAGCAATATTATTTATTTCTATCACACCTTCAAGTTGATGATCCGCCAGGCACAACGCGTATCATGTTTTTAGTTAATAATCCTCAAAGATTTCCATAGTAATCCTCAAAGAAGAAAGATACGACATAGTGGAAGTAAGATTAAATACTTAAAAAGTGATTAACCAGGCACTTAGCTGGTTACTTAAAACACCTTCCACAATTTGTATTATTTCAGTTAGCACAAGTTTAAACGGCTTGTTAACAATGAACCAGTTACTTATTTAGATTACTTTTTTTTTTATTTATTTCGCTTTAGCTCTTTAGTTAGTTAAAATAATTCCCACATACCCGTTGATGATTTTGTTTTTTATGTCAGTTTCAATTTATTTACATTTGTTTTCATTATTCTACAAATAATGTACACAAAAAAAACAAAACTTGGTACAATATACCTAATATTTACTTAGTTATCAACACATACACTGAGAAAATTATTTGCATGATATCAATGAATTTTTGCAGAAGATCAATAAAGTGTTACTGAATTTCGCCCATTGAAACTTTTAATTAAATTAATGGAGTTTTCATTAAATTTTATGAAAAATTTTGTTTATGAAAAATTTCATACGCCTAATGAAAAAGTTTCATTAAAAATTGTTTCATACAAATTATGAAGGTTTTTCATAAAGTTTAAGAAATGCTTGTGTAGAAATTAAAACTCGCCCAAGAAAATTCTCTCTGTGTAAGTAAATTCGAACATATTTTTTTTATATAGTTAAAAACAAAAACAACATTAACTACTAATTGTTTTTCTCATTTTTTCTTGTTTGCTTCTTTTTCTTAATAAATACGCTAATGTTTCTTTTTATTATTAAAGGTGTTGAAACAAATAAATTGTGTTTTTTTTTATAATTTATAAATGGCCAGAGTACCAAATGATCTTTTATAATAATTGTAAAAAAGCTGTTAATAAACAAATAAATTTAATACTCGAAAAATATGCTTTCGAGATGCAAGTGTATAAAGTTATTAAAAAGTTTCCATTCATTAGGACTTTTTTAAAGATTTTAATTTCTAAACACTTGGTAATGCATTATTTTGCTCTTTCTAAGAAAGTGAATTAAATTTACTTGGTATAAGAGTATAAAAGTACAGTGAAACCTCTTAATAACAGTATTTTGGAAACTAAATTATTATTTTAGTGTAGCGGAAACAGATTTGTGCTAACAACCAAATTTGTAGAAAATCGAATGGTTCAGTTGTGACAAACGATCTTTTCCATTTTGACAACCTATAGAGACAAGATTATTTTGACTGTGACAACATAATTTTGGGTTTTTGCAACCAAACAATTCGGTCGCAATAAATTCGGTTGTCAGCACAAATCAATTTTCTTGATGTACTTTCCACAATTAGACACTACCTATAACGGAGAAATTCGCTGCGAAATTTGCTGTCCGTTATTGAAAAGTGACACTATAATTAATAAAATCTCTGATATTAAAGGATGACATTAGCTGTCTTCTTGACTTGCTGACGTCACATCTCAGACTTTAATCAAACCATTATTATACCAGCATCAATTTCTAAAAGGCAATCTATGTTTCCTTCCATGGTAGACAGGTAACATGCTGGACGTTTTATTTATGGTGTCGGGTTGAGGAATCATATTGGAGGACTGCAGCATTTTTTAGAATGAAATATTTGAGATAAACGAGGCTGCAAGGCAAATATCGATGATGCCAATATTCAGATACGACATCAGATTTTTCATCGATAGTCAGGCGGTTATAAGGGAAATATCAGATCCAAGGTAGTCAGCCGCTGCCATAGAGAGCTAAAGGTTCTCACTAACGATATTCGCGGTAATGAGGCAGACAGTCTTGCAAACGCGGGTGCCAACCTCCCTAGACAATCAGCAGTTTGCTATGTTTCCTACCCACTTTTCATCGCTGTTCATGGGGTAAAATTTTATACGAAAAGTATATGGATGGATAAATTCCAGTATCGGGAAACAGACTAAATGGATAGGAGCCAGCTAAGGGCGGTAACTAACCTTATCACAGGTCACAACACCTTAAGTAATGTCGGAATTCTCAATAGCCTAACCTAGGGTGTCCGTCGCAACACCCCTAAAAACAATTTAATGTGGTAACTGTAAAAACAATTAGCATGGAATGGACACTGGGAAGACAGAAAATAGGAGTAGTGTTGTGTGACATTACGGGTTAACCTTATCTACATTGTAAATAGTAGAGAACACTTCCGAAGGGAAGTAGTTCCATATACGGTTCGTTCTACTAAAAACATATATTTCTCTATAATGCGTTGGGCGATCTATTAACAATAAACTAAAAACAGATGAGATCTTCTTTGTAAGGAAATAAAACGAGAAGAAACTAGTGGAATTAGTTCACCTATGTCAGTGGAAAACTTACCGTGTTAAAATCTATTGAACAGAATAACACTGCCCACAATTTGACAATGCTTCAACCAGTCCTTCCTTGTATACAGTCCAGAAGTCAAAAATTTGAAGCTCCTGTCCATATATCGGAAGTTGTATTTTATAACAAAGAGATTCAGATAGGATGAAGTATTTTTAACATTGGTTAAGAAAACCGAAGCACTTGATTCTTCCTTCAACTCTCGTCCAAAAAAAATCTCATTCTCATTCTATTAACATATAGTGTCCTTTTTTCATTACTGATATCACTTATACATATAAAAGACATTGTCTATTTTTCGGCCACATGGGTATATCGACCCGACTCGGAAATTCTTTAAAGGTCTTAATAAAGTGTGTCATTCATAATATACCGCCTGTCTCGAATCTCTACAAGGATTTGTTTCTAACTATCGAAAGAAAATTAAAAGAAAATATTGCAGCTATCTACAAAAGAGTCAATAAGTTTGCAAGTTCGACGTTATAGAAATAACAAAACCTTGTGGTATACCTGAATTAAGCTCAAACTCGTTGGATGAGCAAAGTCACTGCCTGCACAAAAGCAATAATCAATGGGAACCCTACCATATGATGGGTACTTAATGAACTGTAAAAAGATGTTACTGAAAGTTTAGGGACAATGTCTGAGTAAAAAGGAAACTTGCACAGGACGAAATATCAATGCTTAGAGTAATCAAGTTCCATATAGGAGAGAAAAAATGTGAATAAGGAACAGGTAATTTTGCTCTTAAATAAAGAAATAGTTGAATAAATAACAATTCGTTGTACAAAAAGCATAAAAAGCCTTGAGCACCACCCTAATTTCATCTTGGATTTATTGACGTAAGAATAATTAAGATCAACTGTTTCAATTGATTTTTAGTATTTTTGTTTTTTATTAATTTTTTTAAATAATACTTTTTTGTATTGGAAGTTTCATTTTTCAATTTAAAATATTTACAATTTTTTTTTTTTTTTTGGGAATGATAAAGAAAAAATAAAATTATGAAAATTATAGTAGTGAAGAAAGAAAAAAACAAAACAACAAACAATCTACTTGATAAATCTTAAAAACTAAAATTTTTCTTAAAATAATACTTAAAAAATAAATTTACAATACACATTTGTCATTTAACTTTAGGCCAGACGAACAAGTACTATACTTTTCTTTAAAACTTTACTATTTGTGGGCAGGAGGGAAATTTAATACAATACTGGAACAGGTCTTCTTAGAACATTATCCATTTGGGAGTCCATGCCATTAGGTGTCGCTGTACCCGGTGAGGAACCCGGCGATGAAGTAGATGATGAATTGTAAAGACCGGCGGCAGCAGCATTTGCCGAATGGGCGGCATATAGCGAGGGTGCGGTCATGCCTGAGTAAATGCCGGAATAGAAGCTACTGAGTGTGGTTGGAGGTAGTTGTTGTGCTTTTTGGGCTTCATGCAGATTATGAGATTGATTTGATTGTGCGGCGGCGGCAGCAGCAGCTTGTGTTTGATGAAGTTTGGAAAGAGCCAAAGGATCAAAACCTCCAAAGTAGGGTACTGGGTAGGGTTGATCCAGATGATGAGAAGGTGCAAAGTAAGGAGGCAATTGATGGAATGGATTATATGAACCAGCAGCAGGATTACCATTTTGTCCCAATTTTTGTTGGGCTTGAGCTTGCATTTGTAAAGCACCTTGGGGACCACTGGCTAAGGGGTTTTTAGGTTTACGACGTGGACGATATTTGTAGTCAGGATGTTCTTTCATGTGTAGGGCTCTCAGGCGTTTAGCTTCATCAATAAAGGGTCTCTTGTCGGTTTCAGCTAATAATTTCCATTCAGCTCCCAAACGTTTCGAAATTTCGGAATTGTGCATTTTAGGATTGTCTTTAGCAATTTGACGACGTTGTAAACGAGACCATACCATAAAAGCATTCATGGGTCTCTTAATATGACCTTCTTGTCCAGGAGAGGTAGGATGGTGATGATGATGACTGCCACTACTGCCGGAACTATGTAAATTATGATGATTGGAACCCATAGAACCCTGACTACCAATACTGCCAGCTGATCCTATGGAGGAATTGGGAGATAAAGTCTGTTGTCCCACGGTGGTTTGCATTTGATGGTGTAAAGTATGATTATGATGATTTTGATTAGCCATATGACCCATACTGGCTGTTCCCATTATGGAATTGCCATTACTGGCACTGTGACCACCAACGGGAGAACCCCCCATAGCCGCCGATATGGCTGCCAAACTACCAGATTGAGAAAAATGCATGACACGTTTAATATCCATATCAGAGGGACTTATTGTACTTTGAGGAGCATAATCACCAGGGGTCGGCATGTCTAAACCTTGACCACCCAAATGAAATCCATAGTTGGGATGTGAAGATAAAGCTGCCATATTGTAAAGGTAGCTAGCAATTTTAAGACTGTTTTTGTTTTATTTTAGCACTTTAATTCTGTTTTGCTTTAGTATTTTTTTTTTTTTTTTAACTTTCTGTTATTTGTTAAAATCACTTTTTATTAATTGTTGTTTTTTATAATAAATTATTTATTTCTTTTTTGTACTCTTGTTCTTTATGTTTTTTAATGAATAATAATTGTTTAATTCTTTTGCGTTTAATTGTTTTCTTTATCTTTCTAAAACACTACTGTTCATCTCAACAGTTATCGAACAACTGATATAATACTACAAATTCTGACTGCCGACACGACTTGAACCAAATATACAATTTTTAATAATCACAAACTCTCTTGCTCTCTAAAAATCACTCTCTAACTAAATATGCTGAATTCAATGCTGAATACTGAGTATACCAGTTAGTTTCTTTAACTACTCCCTTTATAATAATTATTTAAAGAGTTGTGCGCTCTCAATATGGTTAAATATAACTGTAACAGTGTGTGTGTGTGTGCAAACAAAAGAGACAACACTATAAATTGTTGTTGTTTGATTATGTTATCATTTCCTTTTACCTGTGTGTTTATAGAAAGGTTTGTCTACTACTACTACTAGTTAGTTAGTTGTGTGTGAGTATTCGCTTTTCGTTCATTTATTGTTGTTGTTGCTTAATATTGTGTCTTTCTTTCTTTTTTTCTCTTGTTGTTATCTATTGTCGTTCTCGTCCTCTATGTTCGTTGTTGTTGCTATGCATTATATTTGATTGTATGCCTTGTTTGGTTGGTTTTTATGCAGCCGTCGATCTTTGTTCATGTACGTATTCATGGTTTTGTGCGCATTGTACCATCATCATTGAGAGGTGTGTTTAATACAATGGCAATGCTTGTTAGAAGAAAGAGTAAAATGGCATTGAGCGCGTAGTTGTTGTTGTTGCATAGTGAATGTAGCCCCATTGTTGCCATTCGTGTTGTTGTTATATGTTCATTATATCAACGAACGTTCGTAATGTATGCATGTAAAATGGAATGTAGATAAATGGAGAATTAAAACGTTTCTAAAATTAAACTTTTTTCTTGTATTATTATGTTGTTCGAAATTTTTGTTTCTATTCTCTATGGCCATTGTTGCATTCAGTATTGTTGGTAACTTTTTTCTTTCTTTTTTTTAATATGTATTATGGGCGAACAACACAGTTATTCATTTGTTGTTGTAACTCGTACTCAAATTCGCTTATGTGGTAGTATGAAGTAGTCGTTGTAGATGGCTACAAATGCATGCCCTGCATTTATATTAAGTAATTGTTGTTGTATGTTGTTTGCTTGTTTGTTTATTTGTTGCTAATAGCTTTTGTTAAGTTATTGTAATAACTGAGTGTGTTGGCGTTCATCTATTGTGTACCTTGTAATTGAACAATACATACATACAGTATTTGTGTGTGTATATGTATTAAACCAAGTTTCAGTTGAAAGCCCTCTTTAGTAAGGTAGTGTAATATGAAAAGTTTATCCAAGAGGAGGGCACAATAAACGGGTGTTGAGAGAGTAGGGAACTAGTTTAAGAACAGTGTTGCCAGATAAGGAAAGTTGTAGCCAATATAGGAATTTTTACTACTCAACCTATCTATTCTTAAAATTTCAGTAATAACTTCTACTGCAGTTTCTTCTTTGGACTTCCTTGGACAGATTTCAATAATTCCAGATTTCAATAATTCCAGTGGTGTTTTAAATGTCCTTCGTTAACAGTTCACAGTGGTGTTTCGACTTACACCGTGAAGAAAACCTCCAAAACTAAATCTGTCCTGACCAACTTGTCTAGCAGTTCATTCCCTAACTCATACAAAATTAATTTCAGATAGTTAGTTCTGATTTTCTTTGAGTATTTGAACGGCTCTCAAGCAAAACACAACGCAGAAAATATTATGTAGAAACTGACTAAGAGCTCGACGTTTATTTCCATATAAATTGACTTTTAAAAAGCATCGAGCAATGCAGTTGTGAAAAAGAATCTATTTTATTTGCACAGCGTTTTTTCGTTTTTGTTCTCATTCCCTTAACAGTTTATGTTTTATAACGAGTAAAACTAACAGAGACATTCTATCGTTCTCATTTGATTAGTGTGAATCTCTACGGTACTCTTTGCATTAAAATAAATATGACAGCTTTTGTAGTCACCGTCGAACGTCGTTATTTTGGGTGCATTTTCTCTTACAGCGACAATTTTGTATTTGTATTTATTTAAACTTTGCATTTCTAATACAACAAGAAATAATATCTTATAAATTAAAGTATTAGAATCCGGCAAGTTAATATTTAAGTAAAGTAAATTACAATCGCACTGAACATAAAATTGAATATAAAATAAAAATTTAAAACATTTAAAATAATCGTTGTATGCCATGCTCGTATTCTCGCCTACACTATCCCCTTATATCCGGGTGTGCGACAGCTACTTGATCCTGCAATGTCCCTATTTCCGATTCCATGGAAATATTTCGATTTCCATTTTTGTATCATTTTATTCCAGTTAACAACTAACTAAAGAATTAATTGGAACAGCGTTGTTTGGACTAAGTGACAGTTAACGATCTCTTTAGAATAAGTTAGTCTTAAGTGACTAACACTCACAAAGAGCTGACATCCGAAGAACCAGCTTTAACCAAAAGAATTAAGATTAAGGGTTAAGGAATGACCAGCAGTAACTCCGGTCAAGTAGTTAGACAAGTTTTTAAAAATACTTGATCGAAGACACTGGATTAACCACAACTGTGTACAACCCATTAAGGCACAAGTGTAATTCACGGATGACTCGATGCTATCTAACAGGGACACGATTTCCAATTCTCTCTCCAGATGGTAGTGTCCATCTATATTTCACCAACTTAGTTAATTCCACAAAGTTTTTGAGAAGATCGAAGGGAGTAGCCAAGTGCTTTAATCAGGTAAGGAAAAATATCGGGTTGCATCTGAGTTCGCTCGTTATTAACTCTGAACAAGGGAGATATAAGATTACTAACTTAATGGGCATGGACACATTAGGTAGGTATCACAAGTTTATATTTGGTCATACTTTGCCTAAGATTCGCAGCATTTACGAGCTACAGGATAAGAAATCTTAGCACATTTTGTTTGAGAGTACTGCAATTTTGAAAGAGACAGAATAATTTTAATAAATCCTAGTGTGACACACACACTGTTTCCTTCGTTCCGCGTATAACACAGCAACGGTATTGTACATCGCTTTTTTACCCCACAACTCATCTTCAAACCGTCAATGAAATCCTAATGTTGGTCCTCCTTTACTGTACCTCTCTGGAAAGGAATTGTGAGAAGAATTTTCTTTTATATGGCTTCCTGAAGTCAATCCTAGAAGACGAAAGTCTTGGCAATGTCCATCAAACAATTTTTGGAACTTCTCTTATGGAACAACTATTTAATTTGGTTATTAAGTCTTTAATAAACCAATTTAGCCAGGCGATCATCAGACTGTTACCCGATGGAGTTTTCAAATTCTTAAGTATTGATTTATAATCTTACTTTGCCTAGAAGTTGGTAAATTCTTTCCTTTATGAGACATTGTTAAATCTTGTATTTAATAAAGTGAGTTAAAAGCTTTATTTTGGAAATTTTTGGGCAATTTTAAGTTAACAAGAGTGATTTTAAGTCTCTCATTTTCTGGCATCTCTAACAGAGGAACAAATGGCTGTAGATGTGAGAGAGTATGGGGGCTAGTTTATTATACCAGTATCTTTAATTTAAGTTGTTGTTGCCTTAGTTGTTTGGTAGTTTCAGTTTAGTTATTGTTGTTGTGCAAAAGCAGAGAGGTGCCAACAAAATATAAGGTTTTCTTTTCTTCTTTGGCTTTGGCTTGATGTTGTGAATGGTTGGTTGGCTTTTGTTTTATTTTGTAGTTTGTTTCTGCTCCTTCTTCTTCCTCACTACTATTCATTCCTTCATTCATCTTGGAAATGTTATTGTGTTGCCATTGGCGTTATTGCACTCTTTGCTAGAGTGTGCGAATATATGTCTGTTTTTTATTGTAGCTATTGAGCCAATCACAATGGTTCTATGGTGTGGGAGCTTTTGTTATCATTGTTTGTGCGCAAAAGCTATAATACATACAATACAACTACACATATACACAAATAGATATTTACTACTATTTACCTATACATTGATATAAATGACATTATACCTCATTATTTCGTTATGACATTTATTTGTATTAGAGGGAACTATAATGAATCCCTAGGATTCCTTTACCGTTATTATCTACATATGTAGGTATGCCTGTGTGTGTATTTTTTATGTATTTGCTCTTTTAAATTGCTTATCCTTGTGTAAATTTTGGTTAACATTTTCACATATTTGTCCTTTGGCTAACACTGTAAGTACTACATATTTAGATACATACAAATGGCGTTTCTTTTCTAATCCTTGAATAAATATTAAATTTAATAAAATATTTGATACTTTCAAAGTAACTATTAACCCAACTGTTTTTCTGATGTCAAAATCGAAAAGGTTGTGATACAAACACTCAACCTTCAAAATAGGAGCATAATCTCCAAAAAAAAGCTCGAGGAACTGTAAGTTAAGTGAATATTTTCATTAAAACTCGTTCAAGAAAATTATCTGTGTCGTTATTATATTTCCACAAGGAACTTTCAGAAAATATTAATTGAAGTTCAGAATTTCCAATTGAATTTGGAAAATTTGAATTGAAGTTCAGAATTTCCAATTGAAATTCAGAAAATATCAATTAAAATTTAGAATTTCCATTTGAAATTCTGAAAATATCAATTGAAAATTAGATTTTCCATTTAAAATTCAGAAAATATAAATTGAAATTCAGAAACTCATCAATTTTAATTCAGAAAATATCAATTCAAATTCAGAAAATATCAATTAAAATTTAGAATTTCCATTTGAAATTCTGAAAATATCAATTGAAAATTAGATTTTCTATTTCAAAATCAGAAAATATCAATTGAAATTCAGAAACTCATCAATTTTAATTCAGAAAATATCAATTAGAATTCAGAAAATATCAATTGAAATTCAGAAAATATCACTTGAAATTCTGAATTTCAAGTGCAAAATCTGAATTTCAATTGATGTTTTATAAATTTAAAATGAAAGTCAATCGATGTTTACTGAATTTCAATTGATATTTTCTAAATTCCAATTGATTTTTTCTAAATTACAGTTGCAAAAGGTGTAGATCTGAGAATGTGTTTCTTATAATCTATCTTAGGGTTTTTAAAAGAAATTAAATTTTATTGCATAATTTTTAAAATGGATGCATTTTTAAACTTTAAAAAAGTACATAGACCTTATAAATGTGTCGCAAAATCAATTCACACATAATTATGTGAATAAAGGACAAATTAAACCATAATTACTTAATAGCACATATTAATTTAATAATGAATGTGGGAATCAATCAAAAATACGTTTAGAAACGTTTATAATAGGCAATCGTAAATATTCAAGCTTAAAGTATTTAAAGGCAACTTCATAATTTGAACGTGTTGAAGCGAAGTTAAATTATTTTGCATTTATAGTACTTATAAGGCATGCTTAATTTAACCCTAAAATCGAAGTAATATGAACAATTCAGCATATTAACATATACGACAAATCATATTTGAATGAACAAAAATTTATTAAGAAAACAATCAATTAAACTCAACTTACTCTTAACATTTGCCAAAAAGGATTCATGTGAATTGCATAAAAAAAAGGTTTCAATACAATACGTATGCCAACTGCAAAAAGGAAGTTTATAGCAGCCACTTGAAAAAGAAATGGAAAAAAATGTGAACTTAAGAAATACATATGTATTTGATTTTATTATTTCAATACTTATTGTAAGAAATTTTATTTTTTTTTTTTTTCTAAATGCACATTTCAGCTAAATGTTAATTGTTGAAATTAAAACGGGCCACTTAAGATGACTGCAAAAATGTTGATTTTTGTTTTTTTTTTTTTTTTGACAGAAGTTTGAAGTTAAAGATCAAATTGAAAGCACACATTTACAATTTTACACTAGATATAGCAGGGGTATAATAAGAATTTTTATTCATTAAAATTAATGAAAATCTTAATACTTGTTAAGAAACTAGTTTTTTGGTGAAACTTCTTCATTGAGTGAATTTTAATAAATAAAATGATATTTTCTATAAAATTTTACAAAAACTTCCATTTCCAGTTTAATAGACGAGTTCAATAGACGAGTTTCAGTGCAACTTTATCAAAGCTAAGCAAAAATTCATTTATTTCATGGAGTAGAGAATACAGCATTTGAATAAAAACTTAATTGTACTGATACACAAATAATTGGCCTTATTACGGTTGTCGTAGTCGAATTCGAGAGTAAGTCGGAATTGGCTGATAATACATTAAAAACAAAACTTTTGAACAATCTTACAACTGAATTTATCATAAATAACACTCCCATTGCAGAAAATATTTAATCTGGGTTTAATTTCTTTATAATTTTCAATTTAAGCAAAACCATTTTGTATGGAGTCGAAAAATTCGACTACAAACTCGACAACCGTAATCAGGCTGAATTAAATCAACAACTTATTGTTTTATGTGATCACTATTAGTAAACACAACTATTTTGTTTGTTAAGGTGTTTGTCATATTAACAAACAAATTAAATTAACAAATTAGTTAGACTGTTACACAGATGGTACCTGGTTCGATTCCCAGTCACGACATCAATTTAGAAAAATAATATGTATGAGTTTTCTATCTCTCATATGTATCGCAGCGCCCAGCCTCGGTGTTCCCGAATCAGGGCTATGAACTAAAAAGCTTCAACAAGTTCACCAACTCTTCATCTGGTGGCGAGCAACAGCTATTCTAAGACATATCATCTCGTGTTGCCATGTTTGAAGCCCTTCATCTTTCCCCGCCTTTTCATATCTGCACTATCCCTAAGAAAGCAACACATTAATAAATAGAAAGAATTTCCTGAGTGTTGCTTTCCTTTAAAAGAAAAAATAATAATTAATTGCATTTACAAATTTGGTCCTTTCAAAAAATAAAAGTTTGTAAATGCAATTATATGCAATTTATTATGACAAAGTTTTAATTCAAAATGAGCCAGCAATACAATGATTTTTTGTGTGTATTCCGGAGCGCAAAATATGCTTTTACGAAAAAAAATAAGAATGTTCATATTATTCGGTATATTACAGTATATTTAATTGCTATATTTTTTATACATTTAAAATAAAATCAAAATATAACTCCAATTGTAAAACGAATTAAAATTTCATTACTCAAAATTTTACATTAAAAAACAGTCTGGAAATCAAAATTATCACGAATTTTAATCTTGACAAAAATTCAGCTTTTTAACTTTCGGTAAACTCTGACCTTTTTAAGGGTTTCTTTTTTGTAATGTTTATTGTTAATTTACAAGTACTTTACGTATTTATTACTACTATTAGTTTTTTAAATTCAAAATTTATTTAAGTACACTTGTGTTTTTATTCAAGTGTCATTAATTCGTTCTTTAAAATCCCACGGTGTGTTTATGACCACAATCACAATGGGGTAGTATTTAACAGCAATTATTTCATCAAGAAAATTTTGAGAACATCTTGCAAATTATTCAGTGTTAAATATTTGACATATGTGTATGTATATTTTATACACCATTACGCTAATAATACTTGTATTTTTTTAAAATATCCTTCACATAACTCTTAAATAATAATTTGAAAAATTCTGCCAAAAATGTTACTAAAATTCGGTTTAGTATACATAAACGATTTTCTGGAGAAAAATTCGAAAATTCTAAAAACCTTTATCATACACATTTTATTTTTCAGAAAAAAATACTAAGACCTTTCCTCCGAAAAACTTTCAGATTTTAAAACAAGTCAATAAATTAAATTTGTTTTGAGCAAATATTTCATTGATTCAATTAATATTTTAATTGATATAATTAAACGTGTACACTCTATTTTTAGTAATTAATACTATTATTTGAGTAATAGGTATAAAATCCATTTAAACATTAATTGAAATTAACTGTTTCGTAATTAAAATTCGTTTTTAAAATTGTCAGTGTATTTGTAGAAAAATTCTATGCGGATTTTATCTATTTTAAACGTGGCTTAAATTTAATTTGCATTTACTTAACCTTCGCACTCCTAAATGCTTTTACATACGTAGTGTACACAGAAAAAATGATCACCCTAAAATATCTAATTAAAGATTTGATTTGAATTTGTTTCTAAACAAATATTTAATTGAATTAGTTTATATTTTAATTGACTTTTAAATATATAAATACATATTTTATTTTAGACGCAATTATCATATTATTTTTCCATACACTGTACACTGTACAAACAGACTCAGCATTGCAAAAACACACATACCAACGTATAGATCACAGACTTTTTTTGTGAGTATCATATTTTTTTTTTTTTTTTGTAGAAGTTGTTTATAACTTTTTCTTTCCTTCTTAATTTTAATAAAAGGTTTAATTGATAGTATCATTGCCGTGATAGGTGCACGGCAATGATACTATCAATACTATAAAATATTAATTGATTCAATAAATTTTTTAATTGAAACCCGTTTTTAGTTTTTTCTGTGTACTGAAACCCATCCGTGTGGGTTCTTCATATTTTACACATATTTTAAATAAAAAAATGCATTTGCTCCAACATTTCATAAAGGGTTAATGAAAAAAAGAGATAAAAAACGAATAATAATAAAAAACTAAATGGCATCACTTACAACATATGGGAAAACAGTGTACATTAGAGTGAGGTAAGTTTCTAAAAATAGAACTGTTGTGTTGTTGGAGTTGTACTTCTGAGATTATGTATGCAAGCACAAAAACGCCGTGTATTGAATAAAACTAGTTTTAATCACAACAAAACTCGACCTGACGATAGATCAGAATTAGAAATCAGTTTATCTATACCACGGTCAGTGATTGCACAGAAATATTCATATAGACGCAATCGAACAAATAAAAAACATAACAAATATTACATTATTCAAAAAAACAGGGTCACTGACGAAGGTTCAATACCAGAAACTGCACAGTCTGATTCAGAAAATTGAAAATTTACAATGTAGTTATGATTTTTAGAAAATACACTCATTCTTCTAAAACATTTGCATATTAATTATAGTATTAATTGCAATTGTCTGAAAAAGACGTTAAACTTCAAACTCAAAGCCAGTACCGTTAACCCATTCCTGCCTATTTTGTATTTAAATACCCAAAAAGGAGGCATCTTAAAGAATATAGCAAAAGCCAGGGACGAGATGCATTAAATTGATTTTAACAGCCAGGTAGAGAAAGGATAAAACTACTTTAGGAAAATGCTTTTGTAAAATTTCACAACCCTCTTTGGGTTAGCGGTTCAAAAGTCGTCAAATTGCATAGTCGGAAAAAATACTCTTGCTTGAAATATCGCTTATTTTCAAGTAAAAATTGAGAGTTTTACATTTATGATCATAAAATTATTTTTTTATTTAAAAAAACATGTAGGAATTATTGTATATCAGTGGTTAATTTATAAGTCCCAAGTATGGGGGAAAATATACCAAATAACTTCTAAGATATTAAATTTTGAATAAGTGAAATTTCATCCATATTGGACAATGGAATCGAATATCAGCCATTAATCGGTTAACAATAAAACAGTCATTTGATGTGGTTTGTTTTTTAAATGAACTACAAAGTTAGTAAAAAATATTTTATTTGTTCTACAAACGACTGACAACGTCCACATATGTGGACAAAAGATTAAAGATGAAATTAATTGTGTATTTTTTTTTTTTTTTTTTTTTTTAGAAGAAAAACACGACCAATTTTTATATAAATAGTTAAAAAAAAAGTGCGTCAAAATTAGATTCATTTGTTTTTAAATCAAATTCTGAAATTTCCTTTTAATTCGACAGCACAGTAAAGTGACCGACAAGCGAAAACGATAGTTTTTAAAAAAAAAAACTTTCCAATTTGGATGAAAATTTAGTTTAGGTATCTTTCCTTAAAAACCACATGCACAGTGGACAAATTTAGACTATGTGAAACAAATTTGTCTACAAATTAAAATTCTCAATGGCATTTAAAAAAAAAAATAATTTTAGCGAACAAACCAGCAACGATTTCTTGATTTACCAAACAGAAAATGTTTCTACTAGAAATAAAAAACTTTTCACACAGAGAAAAAAGTGCTAACCGAATTGAAAAGTGTATTTTAATGGCAACAACTTATAAATTCAGTTAGTGCAACGATATTTACATAAGAATTCTGAATGTTTTGGGTGTTGCAACTAAAATTCAGTTGAATTAACCGAACTTTGTTGTGAAAACTAATGTTGAGTTGTACCAACCGACTGAAATTCGTAATAACCGAATTTGAGTCGTAGTAATCGAATTTTAGTTGGCAAATAGCTATATTTTTCTCTGTGTGTATATGAACTATTTTTTAAGCAAGAAAAATAATGATTTTTTTCACTCGAAAATTATTTTTGAGTACCAAAAACAAATTTCACGGAAAGCAGTTTTACACAGAAAATATATAATTTGTTTTTGCAAAAAAAAAGTTGTTAAGAATTTTTTTTTCACAAAAATAATTCTAAATTATAAAAAAAAAAAACTTCGTACGAAAAAATTTTGCGAAATATTTTTTTTAGTTTGCTATAAAATGAATTAGTGACAGAACCAGGTGCAGAACGGGTTCCATAGAACAAGAAGTGGTTCTACAGAACAAATAACTTTTGCCAACAATAGGCAATCTACAAATATGTCTAGAAATATATTTCTATGTCATTAGAAAGTCATTTGTCCACCTTTTTTGGCTTCTTTTTTACAAGTATGACTGACATACCCCACTTACAATACAACCAATACACACAGATACAAGGATTCTTAGAATTATTTTCACCTTGACGATCTAATATTTATAAATAAGTACTTTTTAGAGTATAAAACAATTTACACGCTCGCTAATTTATTTTATTGTTTTATGGCGTCTGGTTTTTTTCTTCTGTTTTTGTATGCGAGTGATGTATCTCTACTTCCCTCTGTGTGCTATTATTACATTTGTTATGTCTGCCAAAGGACAAATTGTTTAGCACAACCGAAGAGAAAAATATGACAATGACAATAATTGTGTGGAAGAGTAATTAAAAATTGCTGCCTAAATACCCATCGTAGTACATGGTTTTTTTCTTTTGAAAATTTACATAAAAGAAAGGAAAGTGAAAAATTTCATAATAATGAAGGTTTGGTACATATTTCTTCGAAATAATCTATAATACTCGCAATGTTACACCTAAAATTTGCCTGCTACATTTTATTGTAGAGCGCAAAATTCAATAAATATTTTTATTAGCCGGCCATTAAAAGTTAAAGGAGCGAGAATGGGTATAGTTACTACAAAAAAAAATACGGGATAATGAAATAAGGGGAAACGTGATCATTTATTACACCGTGCAACAGTAGTTTTCACACATGCACAAACTAGGATACCATATAAAGTTAAACTGCGTTTTTAGTTTATCGCCATTACTTTTAATTTAATTAATTTTAAATGAACTCTAAAGTTTAAATTTTCAAAAAAAAAATATTAAAATAATTGTACTCATGATATGACTTAAATATTGGTACACTTTTAAAATACTACGGTGGGTAAAGACCACTGCAAATGTAGTTAAAAACAAATGAAATTTCACTTAAAGAAAGGACGACTTACTTACTTATTCAACTAACATTGTCGTTTGTTTTTTAATATTCAAAAAATTACCCACAATTGTAGTAAAAATTAACCACATATGTTAGTAAAAAGAAACAAACATTTTTTTTTCTTTTTTTAAACAGCAAAAAACAACTGTAAAAAATTAATGTAAAATCATAAAACAATCATTTGATGTGGTTTGTTTTTTTTTTAATGAACTACAAGGTTAGTAAAATATTTAATTTGTTCTACAAATGACTGACATTTACATTAAAATAAAGAAACTGTATTACAACCCAAACAACTACAAATTTTTAAAGCAGAAGTTGCCTGAGTGTATCACATGAAAGGTGAGATCTGCTCTAAAAAAAAATATTAATTATAATTTTCTAGGATCAAAAATGTCCTTAAAAAATGTAATGCTTTATGATAAATTTGTCAGAAATAAACTATTTATAAAGGCTTGATATACCTAAATTTTATCAATTTAACTTTTCTTTCTCCAAAATTTTAAAGTTTTCTTATAGGAATAAAAATCAAGTATTGTCCATAGGGAGTTTCGACCTAACACTACAAAAGATAAATTTTTGATGTAATTAATAGGCAATTAATTATTGACCACGAACAATTCCAAATTTTGATAAAATTTTAACTTTTATAGCGAAAAAAGTTTTAAAATTCAAAGTAAAAAAATATATTAATATTTTAATAATAATATTTGATATATTGCAAATAAAGAACTGTGCTTTTATTACAAATGAAATGTGAAATCATTATAGATGTGATTGACCTATTGTAATTTTGTGGTAAAATATTACTATAGAGGTGAAAAAATGTGTGTGTTGAAAAATCATTTTTGAGGTGAATAACAATTTCTGTGGTAAAAACAAAATCTGCGGTGAAAATCAAATATTATTCATCTCTAGCGCACAGTGGAAAATACCAAAAAAATTTTGTAAATAATTTGGCCATTTCTTACTTAGTGGTCCTATTACAATGAAATTTGGAACAGGAATAAGTGACGTAATTACGGATTCGAGTTTTGATGTTGAACCTGCCTGACCCCCCCCCCCCGGGTCCCTGCCTGGCTCCCAAAGTAGGATACTTTTTGCATAAAAAATTTTGAGTGCTTGCCATTTTTTTGTGTCTCAACCGACTTGCGAATAGCGGGACGAAATCGGGACCACTTTTCTGTTAATATTTTTTATTTAACTAAATAAATTCTTGATTAAATAAAAAAAACTGAATGCAATATCTTGTTACACTCAAAAAATACATTATTTTAAAGTATAAATTAAAAAAAAAATAAAATATTTTCGATATTTTCCCCAAAAAGCACCAACAGTATTTTACATTAAGATAAATATTTTCTTTCTGAACATATAAAGTGTGTATACTTTTCTGAAAGGTCTTTTTACATAGAAGCGAGTTGTGTTAAACAAATTTTTTGATTTGTATATATTTTTCCTTCTATCCGCTTCTAATGTTGCCACATTTTTGAAGCAAATGTCAATTTTAACCCACTGTTAAAAATTGTGCACGCCTAAAATTAGGTTGCGGGAGCGGTTGTAAACACTCCAACATATACCTAATTTATTGGATAAGTCTCTACCAATACCCACTATAAATGAAGACATGGCAGCAACAAAAATGTAAAAAATCCTATTTTTGGAATTCTTTTATTTCTGGAAATTGTGGGATTGCTTTCAGAAAATCATAAATTCAGCCATAAATTTTACATTGTTGACTTAAAAGTCTATTTAAGTCCACAAAATCATTGGAATATGTCTCATAATAAAAATTTTATTAAATAGTGAAAATTTACATTTTAACAAAAACTGAAATTTTTACCTTCCTATTAGGATTACAGAAGTTTTTGTGCTACCCAGAGTGCTAATTGTTATTCTCTTTAAAAATAAAGTACTCCACAGTTAATTTTCTTTTCAACGATACCAAACACTTTTATGATGTATTTATAACTTCTTAACAGGAAATCTTAAAGCAGATTACATATATGTTTATTTTTTTAAAATCGTTTAAGAAACAAAAGAATGGCGAGCACTCAAAATTTGTTATGAAAAAAGTACCCCACTTTGGGGGATCCATATTGCCGCCCCGGAGAGTCTAAGAGTTTCAACATCAAAACTTAAAATCGTCATTACGTCACTTATGCCTGTTCCAAATTTTATTGCAATCGGACCTCTAAGTAAGAAATGGCCGAATTATTTCCAAAAATGTTGTGATATATCACACTTTGTAGCGTCTGTTAAAAATATTTTGATCACCTAGACTCCTAGAGATGAATTTGTACCGAAATACCCCAATTTTCACTAAACATTTAGAGGCAACCGAATTGAAAAGTGTTTTTTAAACTTACAACTTCAGTTAGTACAACGAATATTTACATTAGATTTCTAAATGTTTAATAGATTTCTAAATATATTTAACCGAACTTTGTTGTGAAAACTAATGTTGAGTTGTATCAACCGATTGAAATTCGTAAAAACCGAATTTGAGTAGTAGTAACTGAATTTCAGTTGGCAAATAGCTGAATTTTTCTCTGTGTGTAACATTTTAATTATGATCACAAAGCTGACAACTCAAAATCAAATGCAAATTTATTTAATTTAAACACAAAATAATTGCTTTTTATTGAACACACTATTACCTGCCCACCGTACTCTATATAAATAACCCGCAAAGCTTAAATATTACTTTGAGAGAAAAAGAGAAATAAAAATGAACAAAAAAAAAAAGTAGTATGAATGTGTTGTTATAAAGCTTTACTAGTTTTTTTTCTGATTTGTTTGGATCTCTGATTGAGGTAATAAATCTTTGAATCAAAGTCTTCAGCGTCAGTATTCCTCAATAGATGGCGCCTTTAAAAACAATTAATGTCTACAGCTAATAGAGTAGTTCTTGTCTTTGATAACATACATACAGTTGCCAACAGTAATGTTGCCAACTGTTTGCACAAAAAAAACGCTTATAACCTAATAAGCAAAAAAAAAATGATTTCTAAAAAAATATATATTTTTAATTAAACAATATTTAATTTATTTGAATCAATCCAAAAATACATTGGAAAAAATAAATCGGGGATATGACGAAAAAAAAGTCTGCAACATTTTTGCTGGGAGAATTTTGCAAAAATTTTGCTGATATCAATTTTTCTTCAAGGATCCTCGAAGCAAAAATGTTGCTGACTTTACCGACTTTGTTTTTAGTGTGAAATTATAAAATGTTTAAATTCATTTTTAATTTAAATGTTACAAGAAACTTTTTTTTTAAGCTCTAGATACATCAATCGTACACAGGAGTGCACTTTTGAAAAGGGGAAAAATATAAAAGAAATTATTTTTCCATCCCTGATGGAAAATTTTGAATATAAAACTTAACACTTTTGTCTAAAACCTCATTTATACTATAACCAGAAACTAGTAGTTTTTTCAAAACTATTTTTATATAAATTTCTATTCAAAAACTAAGTTTTCAAAAGCTACTACTTTTTAGTATAAAAAACATTTAATTAAGTCAAACATTTCAACATACTCTTTGATTTCCATTTTCCGCTTATTTTATGACAACATTTACGTAGACGTGTTGCTTGTGTACATTTATGAAGAAAATACAAGTATTTTAACACTAATACCAATACACTCACGATTTGCATTTTCTCTTTTTGTAAAAAACGAACGAACAACAGAAGAAAAGAAAACAAGCGACCGGCACAGGTTTATTATTTTTTTCATTGCAAGTTTTAAAGCCTTTTTCACAACTTTATTTTTAAGCAATTTAAAGATATTTTTTCGGAAAAATATTAAGCAACAATTAAATTACATTTTTATGCAAAAATATTTTACTTTTATTTAATTTAAGCACAAGTTAATTGCATTTTCATGGAACACACTATTACCGGACAACCGTACTGTATAAAATCAACGCGCACACTAAATAATTGCATCTAGAGAAGAAGAGAATTACAAATACAAAATAAAAAAATATTATTTGTTTTTGTTGTTATAAAGCTTTACTAATTTGCTTTGATTTGTTTGGATCGCTGATTGATAGCAACAAATTACTGAATCAGACTTGAGAGTAATTGAGTAGTCCTCAATAGATGGCGAATTTGTCAAAATATATGTGTTCGTCTAATATAATGGTTTTTGTCTTTGATAACATACATACAGTTGGCAACAGTATTATGTTTACTTACACAAAAACAAAAGCGCTAAGAACTTAGTAAGCAAAAATACTATAATTTATAAAAAAAAAATGTTTTAATTAAACAATTTTTAATTTATTTGAATCAACCCAAAAATACATTGGAAACAAATAATTCGGGGCTGTGCAGTAAAGTGTAATGTTCTGATTTATTTTACCGTATTGGGCCTTAAACTTTTAAAATATTCAAATTAATTTTTAAAAATTTTAATTTAAATGTTATAAAAAAAGAAAAAGTTTCTTTAAGCTATACAAAAATCAATCTTTCATAGGAGTGCACTTTTGAAAAGGGGAAATATAAAAGAATTGAATTTTCTATCCCTGATGGTAACTTTTCAATATGAAAATAAAAACATTTTTTGTCTAAAAAACTATCGATTAAAGTCAAAAATTTCAACTTACTTTTTATTTCCCTTTTCCGCTTATTTGTATGACATAATTTACATTGACTTGCTGCTTGTGTGCACTTATTTAATACATACAAGTATTTTAACACTAATACTAATACACCCACGATTAGCATTTTCTCTTTTTGTATAAAACGAACGAACAATAAATCGAAGAAAAGAAAACAAACGACCGACACAGGTTTTTTTCTTATTTTCCATGCAACTTTTAAAGCGCTTTTCACAACTTATTTTTTAACAATTTGAATATATTTTTATAGAAAAATGTTTAACAACAATTAAATTACATTTTTATTCAAAAATATTTCAATTTTATTTAATTTATACACAAAATAATTACATTTTATTGAACAAACTATTACCGGACAACCGTACTGTATAAGAACAACGCGCAAACAAAATGTTGCATCGAGAGAAGAAGATAAATACAAATACAAAATAAAGAAGTATTATGTGTTTATGTTATAAAGCTTTGCTAAGATTTGATTTGTTTGGATCGGTGATTGATAGCAATGAAACGGTGCTCAATAACAAATTAATGTCATTGGCTAATAGAAAATGGTTTTTGTCTTTGATAACATTATACAGCATAAGAAACAGAGTTGCAATCATATCTAAACTAACATGCAGTTGGCAATAGTACTAAGTTGCCTATTTTGTTTGCATAAAAAGCGCTAAGAATTTAAAAATTGAAAAACCCCACTAAGAAATTAAAAAAAATTAAAAAAAATTTTTTAACAAAAAAAAATCTTGTTTAACAAAAAAAAAGAATCTTTTTTTAAAAAAAATTCTTTTTTTACAAAAAAAAATCTTTTCTTACAAATCTTGTGTTACAAAAATATAATCTTGTGTTACAAAAAAAAATTTTGTTACAAAAAACAAAAATTTTTGTTTTAACAAAAAAGAACGTTTTGATTAAACCAAACTTCATAAATAGTTTACAAATACTTAAAATTGCGTTTAAATCAGTATTCAAATCAAAAAATTTTAGGAAAAAATAAGGACCAGCTTATGGACGTTTATTATTGAGAAGGTTATATGAGGTTTATTCTAAATTAAACCTATATAAGCTTTTCTTCATTGTTTATTAATCGAAATCTCGGTATAAATATCGAAATCTCGGTATTTGGATGCGGATGTAAAGTTAACGTAAATAACAAGTCATAGAGATGAATTTACAAATTCAGAAAACGCTGAATTAGCGTAAAAAGCGCCATGTTGGCTACAGTGGATAACAGCTGCTTTCACTATTCACATTATATAGACACAAAAAAGTTACCACAGCTTGATAAAGAAGAGTGTTTATATATGTTGAATTAATTCATAAAAGCAAAAAAGAAATTAAAAAATCACACACAAACATTCCACGTAATTGTTTGCCAGAAGTATTTTTTCATAATTTCCACTTTGCATTCAGCCTTTTTTGTGTACGCAACAGATATAGCAAATCTTTTAGTGCTTGCTGTACGACGTGAGTGGTGGACTACATTCAGGCTGATTCATCCAAAAACTTATGCAGTAATAAGAAGAAATATACTAACTAAAACAAGGGACTGACCATATCAACAACAATGTCTGAAACAGAAGATGCTTTTTTTCTAAAAGACAATTAGCTAAAGGTATGTTTGAAAACCAAGAGAGAAAAAAGAATTTGAAAATTTATTTGTGTACCTATAAAGTTAGTAGCACAGGTGTACTTGGGTATTTTTTTTTTTTAATTAATCATGGGTGGTCACAACAAAATGTTAACTAAAGTCTTTGTGTAAATGTAATATATTTTATGTTTTTGTTGATACGACATTAAGGCTCCAATTTCAAAGTCGCCCCATATACAGTTTATATTGTATGTACATTAGTGTGGCATTTTTTTTTTTTTGTATGGAGAAAAACTTTTTTTGAAAAATATTTATTTATTGTTCAGATTATTGTTGATTTAGATCTCAAAGTTATTTGGTGAAACTTTGCGAAAAATCTGATAGCTTTAACCCGTGGTGCCCCGCTACCAAAGTTTTTTTAAATTTTTTAAAAAAAAATGTGTTGCGACACATAATTTTTTTTATTAACTTTGGCATGCTGAACACGAATATTTTGAAATTGGACTAACGGTTTTCGAGATATTACGATTTGATTTTCATTAAAAATTACTTTTTTTTACTCTATTTTAGAAATTTTTTAAAAATAATCTAAGAATTTGTTGTTTTTGCACTCAAATACTACACAAAACATGCTTCCATTTGATCATAATTATGTCTGAAATTAAAGATCATGTACCACAAAATATATATATTTTTTTTAAATTAAGTAAGTTAAAGTAAATATTCCTTCAATAATCATGTGTATAAAATTGAAAAGTATAACCATTTTACTATGTAAATTTTCTGTTTTTCCGAGATATATTTACAAGTTATCCTTCAATCAATATTGACATAATTATGCTCAAAGGAAAAGTAGTTTTGTCGACTTTGCTAGTGCAAAAATAAAAAAATAAAATTTAAAAATTTGTACTATGGTAGAAAAAACTCCATTTTTAATTAAATTTCAAGTCGCTATATATCGAAAACCGTTAGTTCGATTTCAATGTGCTTAGAATGCCTAAATGAAGTATATGTCGCAAGACATATTTTTATTAAAACAATTTAAGAAAAATTTTAAAGAAGTAAAACTTTGTTCGCTGGGCGCCACCGATTTTTCTCAAATTCGCACCATCAAAATTTTAACCCTAATACACTAAAAGTTCTATAAGTGTCACCTGATTATTTTTTTTTTTTTAAATAACACTTATACCCTATTCACAATCAGGTTTTGTAAGTGATTTAGCCATGAGATTTGTAAATAACCCAAAACTGTTCTTCACATGCATTTGCTGCGGTTTTGATTTTCTCGTAAATAACTGTTTGCTTATTTTTGTAAACAAAAAATATTTGTGATCTAACCTAAAATTTAACAAAATGTTTCAAAAAACATATTCTTCACTGCCGGAATACAATATTTATTACCTCTAGATAAGATACAACATTAATATTGCTATGGAAACCCCTTTTAGATAGGGATAACTAGTTAAAGGATGATTTTTTTATGTTTTTGGTGAGAGGAAGGCGAAGCTATTGAGGAACTATTTTCATAGAATTGCTCGCCGGAAGGATAATAATAATGTCACAATTAACACAAATATAAGTAGAATACACGTTTTTGTCAAGCTATATTTAAGATTTCTTGATTTTTATTAAAAATTAAAATAATTTTTTTTATTTTTTTTTTGTTTACATTGTCACAATAACTGAGTATGTTAAGTGAGTACTATTTTGGAAAATATGTCACTAAACACAGTTAAAATCGTTCAAATCACTGCCAAACCCTAGCTAGGAATTCTGTACGACGATAGACGATTAGGGCTTAGCACTTTCCTAAATATAGTTCCTAAAATTTGACCATATTCGAGTTTAGCATTCTTAAATTAATTACGAAATATGTATAACACTTTTAGTTTACCACAAATTCAATTTGTTATGGACATAATCCTATATTTAAATAAAGTTTACCCAGACGTTGTTATTAGATTCGAAAAATTGTTCAAGTGCATTATTAACATCAGTTGTGATGTTTTGAGATCTGTTATGAAAAGATCTGAAAAAATTAGGGACTTTAATTTGAGGTGTAAAATGACCCTAGAGCTTTGAAGAATTAATTTAAAAAAATTATTCAAAAAATATGATTTATAAACTCGCGAATTAAAAAAAATAAGATAACTATTCCGTGCGCCCCGGTAGGCTAGTTGGTAGCGTGCTATCTTATCAGTGCGGGGGTCGTGGGTTCGATTCCCACCAGAGGCACTGGTCTTGTTTTCGCTACAACGCGCCGAAGGCCATAGTAGCTAGTGCTCGGTTAGGGTAATAGCATATAATTTGTAATTATATGATTATTAATTAATAAAAAAAAAAAAATAAGATAACTATTAAACTGTTTGTTAAATTTTAACTGGACATTTAGTAATCGGACCTCAGACCTTTTAATAAAATAAATATTTAAGAATACGCATACTCAATTTACAGTGATCGTTAAATTTAAATATATTTTGGTTTTTCCTAAGAAAAAATAAGGTTTCACTATCAAAACTTTAATAGATGTTTTTTTTTTTTTGAAATGGTTGCCAAAATGTCGCAACTTTGAAATTAATTCGTATTTAGCGATATTTCGTCTTATCCGAGTTCATCTTAAACTATGTAATGTTTCTGTCTTAAATTCTTTTAAATCTCTGACAAGTATGTTCATTAATTACTGTCATATAATTTCTTCATTTTTTAATGGTATTCTTCTCGCTGAAATTTAAAGCAATAATTTGCAAGAATATTAATTCAAGTTTCTAAAAGATTTAAACGCAAACTCGTTTTTAGCAACATTTTAGCAGCACCGATATAAAGTCATGCGTTTATCTAAACAAAACAAGTATAACTTTATAGTTAAATAAAAATGACTGTCACAACTACGGAAATGGTTACATGATTAAGACAATCTCTCATAATATTCATCAAGCATAAACCATAATTTTAGTACAATGTACAATATTAAATCTTTAAAATTAAAACATGAACAAAAAATTAAAGCCACTATGTCAATAACATTTTAAATAAAAACTTGTTTGTATGACAACAAATTTTAAACAAAAATAAATAAAACTACAAATGAAAAGACCGAAAGATTATCCAACATTAAGCATATTATTCATTATACGTCATTAACTAAGGTGCGAGTGCACGGACGGACAGACAAGACAGACAGACATCTTTGGAGCATATATTTTATGATGACATATTTTACACCACCTACCTTTAACACTTATCGGTGTTAGGTTCCCTTTCTCTAACACTCTTTTTTTTTTAATATAATTTCTCTATATTTCTCATCACTCTCGGTATATGCTATCAATGAGCAGCTAATATTTTTTAAGCTGCTTTTGTTTAATGTCAAACCTAGCATTTTTTTTTTTTTTTTTAATTTTTTGCTAAACTCTGTATGTTAATAAGGTCTTGCGACAATCATCAGCCGATCGATCGTTTTTTTTTTTTGTATATTTTTTGTTGCTGTAAGCAATGAATTTTGAAATTCTATTCAAATACCTTTCATAAACGATTTTGTTCAGTTGACTAAAAGTTGACTGGCCCAACAGTCGCTTGATATTAGTGTTTTTTTTTTTAATATATTTTCAAGTTTATATAAATGCTTTAAATAAAGATAAACTAAACATAAAGTAGATATGTGCAATACATTTTCGTTAAAATTAAATTAAAAAACTGTGATATTGAAATTATTTGATTCAATATTAAAAAAAAAAAATTTAATTATTAAAAATCCATTAATAACCATGAAAGTACCAGTTCGTGATAATTCGAAAGTATTCCATTAATTTGAAAATATTTAAATTACAATCTACCGGTAATGGCGGCAGTGTGGGTGAGAAGAAAACCTCTTCAATGGGCCTACCAATAACACCAATGATGCCTACTCCCATACAAAAGAAAAGAATTTCTTGGCGTAATGCCTGGAAATTAGCAAATCATAATAATTCCCAAAATATTAAATCCAGAAATAATAAAAATACCGCCAATACCGCCATCAATAATAAAGATAGCAATAATGAAGATAAAATTACCGAAGGATTTGATAAAAATAGTGAAAGACTCAAAGGTGAAGAATATATTGAAAATAATAATGTGGACAAAAAATTACCACTAGAAGATGGTGATATTTTGTGTAAGTGTGAAAAAGTATATAAAAAATTGTAGTTTCTCTTTGTTTTCTTGGTGGTGTTATTTTAAATTAGATTGACTTTGGGTTTGTGGCTAGTAATTACTTCTCGTCGCTGCGTTTTAGATTCTCAGTTTCGAGACTGCCCAAATAACGACCGACGGCAGTTGATAACAAGTATCACCTATTTATTGTGTGATAGATAAGACGACTGTTTGATCGTAGGCTGTCTGTTAAGTTAAAAAAAGAAATACTAAGACAACATAAAATGTAATCGCTCTCTAATGCGGAATATCTTTTGCAAGCATTTTAAATGGTTAATTAATTACATCTTCCACAAAATACATACACAGTAAAACTATTTAAACATGAATTCGTTTAAAACGAATCCTCGGCTATTACAAACTAATTTTAAAGTGCCGACTTTTGGTAACAATTTCAATGTAAAAAACATCTGTAATTCGAAATCGCTTAAGACGAACTGTTTTCTTGGTTTTTCTTTTGAGAATTTTATAAAACTGAGAATCTTGTTATTGTTTTACAAGCTAATTAGAGCGAACTGTCCTGTTTACATTGTTGACAACTTTAGATTTACAAGATCGAGTAGAAACCCTCAGATAGTTTTTCAACGTATAAACTCTTCTATTTTCGAGAGATCCTTTAATGTGAGGATAACTAGAGTCTGGAATTTATTACCTAGATTTCTTAAAAGCTTTGTTGTTGCAAGTGCTACGTTTAAACGCAAACTAAGTCAGTTTTTTAATCACTCACTATAATTTTGATAATTTACGATAATTTTTCATATTTTTCATATTTTTTTATATATTTTGTTTTATTTTTTAATCGTCTACTTAATTTGATAATCTTATTGCTACATTTTGAACCGTTAAACTTTAGTTATAATTTTATTTATTTTAGGCATTTCTTTAAATTATAAATTTATTTTTTTATTTTTTGTAAACATTTATTGTAGAATACGAACCATATTTGGCTCTATGGGCTTGGTTTTTGAATTAATAAATGAAATGAAACAATATTTCATATAATTTTTAATTTTTAATACAAACATCCCAACGTTTCGTAAAATTAATTGAAATTTAAAGAAATTTTAAACCGGACACACAGATATTTTTTCTCAAATATATCAAAAACTATTTATAACTTCAAAGACTTTCACAATTAATGGAAAGATTACAAAATTTGTTTTATATGGTAGCAAAAATATCGTAAAGAAATTTTACCTCTTTTAATACGACCCCATATACGCCTATAACGAACTAATTTTTCTGTTTCAGCGGAGTTTGTCTTAACCGGGTTTTCTGTACTTTTGTTGGTATTACTGCGACTCTCAGTTATTATTAATCCCACAATTTTGCACAAATAATTGTTCGAATTATTGAAAATTATTAAATTTCGAAATTGGCAAAACAAAATTAGAACACTTAACATGTCCAATGTCAAATTTTGTATGGGATTTCTTAACACGTATAGGAAAAACACAAGCCGATTATTTAGCATTCAAAATTTGTACAAATAATTGATTAATTTACAAATTTTATTCGATTAATCGGTGAAGAAAAAACTCGGATAAGTATTTGCTCTATTTATCGATCAAAAACTAAAAACCATATAATCAATCCTTAATCCTCAATTAACTAAAATCTAATAGGAAGTTTAATCAGCAAAACAAATTTATTTGATTCAAGTTAATCCACCTTTTGAATCTTCCTCGTTTAGGTATGCATTTTTTGACAGTTAAAAGTTTAACTTGACAGCTAAGAGATTAACTTTACTTTTTACCCGACTTTGTATTTATGTTTCTTGCGTTGCAAACCGAAGTGTTTGCGCACAATTAAGTCGTTTAGAAATAGTAGTCAGAGAAAAAGTTGCATTAACTGTTAATCAAAAAGATTAAACACTGGTTTCATCGACTTGTTTAGTGCTTGATTAATCAGTTAATCCCATATTTAGTAGATTAGATCGTGTGTGTAAAGACAAAAATTAAATGTAAAAAAAATATTGTGAAGAAGCAAATGTAAAAAACATAGAAAAACTAATTTTTTATGAGCATTTTCATTTGAATTTATTTAAATCAGAAAAATCTATTTAACTCATTCTTGGCCATAAGACTATTTTTCGACCCACGACTGTATTTTTTACTGGTTAAATATAATTAAGTAATATAAATAACCTTAAAATAATTCAACATCTTGACTACAATCGTAAATAATTTTTTTCGGAAATTTGCTGCCAAAGAATAATTTGAAAAAAAAACATTTTTGACCCTTTTTGATGGGACTTTTTTTAATAAAATATTTGAAAATATAAACAAAAATTTTTTTTTTCATTAAAATACTACACTTCTACGGCTTAGTTTTTAGGATGTTTGTTAGTTATGATATAGTTTATATTATATTTAACTTATTTTTAACCCAGTCTGGTTGGCCAGTTAAAATATAGTAGAAATTTGTCAACAAAAAGCAGCTGTTAGATAACAATTTGTTTAGGTGATGCCACATTATGTGACGTATTTACAAAGAAAATATAAAATGCCACAACCTTTTTGAAGCAATGTATCATAATCGTGTAATTTGCCATTCCTTAAACTAGAACTGAAAAACAGTGGGCCCAGTTAAATTCAGTTTAATTTTGTTTTGAGATTAACTTAACAGGCAAATGAACGAAGTTTAATTGCAACTAAAAAAAATCTCTTTAGCGACAATTTTAATGAAGTTAAACAATAACATTAATTTTTAAAAAAAAATTTCGAAATTTTAAATTTTGGATTTCAGATTCGTTCCTAGCAACTGAATTGAAAATTTCAAGCAAAGCTGGCCACACCAACAATTTTGACAAAATAAACAAATATTGGATTAAAATTTTTAAATTGTTGGTTTCGGCTTTTTACTGACCTCAAATACTTTAAAAACAATTGGTTTAAATTTATTATATTTAAATTTTATAACCGACATGTTAGATTTACCAATTTAAATTTATGAATTATTATCCTTTAGGATTTTTTTAGACTTTTACCTCTTACTTTATTTTCTAGTTATGGCCGAAATTTAGTCATTCGGGCCCACGGTGCATGTTCCACACATGCATATAACTCTCATTGGCTAGTTATTTTAAAATAATTGTTAAATATTATTTGGCCCCAACCGTCGTTTTGATAAGTTAATATGATTATTTGCGTTACGGTGCTCTTCGGTACTCCCCACAAGTACCTTATATAAATTGTTAGATATTAAACGATTACATATCCACCTTATTAAAGTTTTTGAATAAGTTTTCACTCTTTTTGCGTATTCACATAACAAAGTACATTACGCGATAATACAAAATTTAATAGTTTTAAATAAATCTCAACCGCAGTTATAAATCATTTAGAGAGTTTTCTTATTCATTCAAACAAATCGTACGTTATTTGTTTAATCGTTTACTATATAATATTGATTGTTTAAAAATAAAACAACTATTGTTGTTATTGTTTAAATAGAATAGACAGGCGGCAATTAAGTTAAGTTGATTTTATTGACACTGTGGAAATTTTATTACGCAGGTAATCAAATTGAAATTCTAAAACTTGCCGAAATATGCGTTTAGATATAATGATAGAAGAATTAATGCAAACAGGTAAATTTAAGAGGTGACCATTGCAAAAGTTTAAAATTTTCTACAATATTTTTTCTAGACGCTAATCTTTGTCGTTTTTATCTTATCTTTTAGCTATGCCCTGGTTTGGCATGGATATTGGAGGTACTCTAACGAAATTGGTATATTTTGAGCCTAAGGATATTACGCCAGATGAACAAGATCAAGAAGCCGAAAGTTTACGCAGTATCAGACGTTATCTAACAAAAAACTCAGCTTATGGTAAAACAGGCCATCGTGATACACATCTACAGGTGAATAAGAGAATATGACAAACAAAATACAAACAGAGAGCACCGCTTTAATCTTAGTTTCTGTTTTACACATTGTTGCTGTAAAGTATTTAGTTTCAAATCTTTAAATTCAACTCAATTTTGCATTCAACACAAGAAGTAAAAAGTGTTGTAATTTGCGTATTTACTTTGAATAAAAAAAAACGTGTTAACTTGACCTTCAGTGCTAAACAATAAGTAAATATTACTCGTGTGGACCTAGACGCTATAATCAATTTGAGTTAGCAGTCGAACAATAACATTAAATGTACTCATTTTGTTTGAGACTTTGACACTTATTGTTAACAACAATTCCTAATAAAACTGATATCGTCGTTGTTGCTGTGGCGAATAATTAAATGAATGAATTTTTAATATTTATAACAAATTAAACCGCGGTTGTTTCCTTTTACGTACACCTTTGTCCAGACACGCTCTGGCCATTGAGCTCGTTCACACATACACCGAGAAAAAAAACTTTTTACGAAAAAAACTTTCGTAGTTATTTTTCTCGTAAAATATATAAAACTTTCTTTCATTTTACGAATATAAATTTAGTGCAGCCTTTTTAAATTTCATGAAACTAACGAAATCATTCGTATTCACTTTTTTCGTAATATGCATATATGAAAGTTTCTTCTATTGTATTTTACGAAATGCAAAGTGTAAAGGCGTTTGATTTTTACAAAACTAACAACAAAATGTCGCATCATAATTGTTAGTAGAATATAAAACTTTTGATTTAATTTTACGAAATAAATTATTTAAAATAAATTTGTCGAACATTTTCATATTTGGCTAATGACATTTGTTTTATTGTACTGAATTAATGCAAATTTTCACATATTTTGTTCTGATATTCATATCCTTATATTCATATCCTTATAACATTTTTGAAGCGTGAGTAAAAAAAATCATTCGTAATACATACATATATAAAAAAATATTTCGTAAAAAAGAAAATTCATTTCGTACATTGTACACAATACTTACGTACGTATTCGTATATTTTAGACCAACCTTTCGTGGTGCGAAACAACAAAATATTTCGTACAATGTTTCAATTTTCGTATATATGCCGCAAGGATTTTTTTCGGTGTATGATTACCCATCAGTATCTATAACAGCGAGAATATTTACATATTTAGCTTGTTGTTTTTTTGGTCTACGTAAATCCATTAGTTTTATTATTTTTGAATTTGTAAATAGTTTTAAAAAGGGCAAAATAAATGCAAAATTCAATTCTAATAGATTTACACCCAAATGCATACACATTTTGTGGATTGTTAAGTCAAAATTAAATTTTAATTAAAACAAAACTTTTATAAGAAGTAACAAAATTATTATGCATATGGTGCTCCCCGGTAGGCTAGTTGGTAGCGTGCTGGCTTATCAGTGCGGGGGTCGTGGGTTCGATTCCCACCAGAGGCACTAGTCTGTTTTCGCTACAACGCGCCGAAGGCCATAGTAGCTAGTGCTCGGTTAGGGTAATAGTATATAATTTCTAATTATATGATTATTAATTAATAATAATAATATGCATGTTGTGATATGTATTATCTTATACCAATAATTTACGTAATTTTAAAAGCGGAAATTGTAATCTTATAAAAATGCAAAATTTAAAAATTACAACCTTAATGACGTGAGCGGCTATTTTAAAATTAAATTATAAAAACAAAAAATTAACCTAATTTCTTTTGCCTTTTTTCTTGGTTGAGTTACAAGTTTTTTTTTAGCATACTTGGGACTAGTTCATTGAATGGACCAATTAATTGACGATTTAATTGGCATTATTTTTATGTCAATGGTAGTTAATTTTTTTTTTGGTAATACAATGCCAATGAATTTTTTTTTTTTTTTTTAGAAAGAGAAGCAACACTCAGGAAATTCTTTCTTTTTATTAATGTGTTGCTTTCTTTTGGAAATTGGATAGTGGAGAGATGAAAGGTGGGGTAAGAAGAAGGGCTTTAAAGATGGCAACACTGTAATTGCGCGAGATGATAAGTCTTAGAACAGTTGTTGCTTGCCACCTGATGGAGAGTTGAGTTGGCGAACTTATTGAAGCATTTTGGTTCATAGCCCTGATTCATTATTTTATTTCAGTGGGGTTAAGTGCTATGGGAACACCGAAGTTGGAGCTGCGATACATATGGGGGATAGAAAACTCATACATATTTTTTTTCTAAATTGATGTTGCCGTCACCAGGAATCGAACCCGGGAAAATCTGTGTTACAGTCCAACGCGCTAACCATTACACCACTTGGAAATTTAGATAAAAATCCTTTATTCGCATTCTTATTTTATAAATATTCGGTATTTTATGAAGTATTAATATGAAAAGCTGATCCATCGTGACTATTCAGTTACCAAACAAATGAATGGTGTATACGTGATAAAACTTGAAAATAATTCGCGAATACGTTTAGAGTTATGGCTTAAATTTTAAAGTTGTCTCTTTTTTACAAAAGAAACCACTTTATAAACAATTAGTTGGTCGTTAATTAGAATTGGTTTTTAGGCAGTGGTGCCATTTAATTACAATTGGTATAAGCAATGCCAATTTAAAAAAAAATGCATTAGCATTGGGATGGTAATGAAATTGTTTGGCATTGCCACTGAAATTAAATTTCAATGCTAATGAAAAATTCCCAAGTATGTTTTTTTTGTTCTTGTATAAAATTCATACTTATTCGTTTTATAATTTGATTTACTTCCAAGAAATATATATGAGCTATTTCAAGATTTTTCGACACCTATTGAAACTGCCTTAATTAAGATGCCTCTTATTTCTCAAGGTTTTATGAATAGAGAGGAACGGTGGACGGCGTTAGGTTGACGATACTTAAAAGCTATCACATACAAAGTTTCATTTTGAAACGTCTCCACCAAATGAATTGATGGCCATTTAAAAGTTAAAAAATGAAAAAAATTACTTGAAACTTACAAGAGTTGTTTCATATATTTTATTATTTTATTCATAGTTTTTAACTTGCAGGTCCAAACCAATACAAAATGGAGTCACTAGACTTGGGAGATACATTCGCTAAAAAAGGAGTTTCCATATCGCTGGTTGGCGAAAAGTTGTATGGTGGTTTACAAGTGAAACAAAAATTTTCCAATTTTTAAACTTTTGCAATTTCTTTCCATGTGGCTTTTGCGCCGTTTAATAGAATTCAGTTTTGAAAAGCATTTAAAAAATTGTGTAATTTAGGTATATGTACCAAGGTATATGTACCAAGTTTGTGTAAGCTCTCAAATAACGAGATAAGCGGCAGTTTTTTCAAACACATTTCGCTTTGTGACAACTAAAGCGCTATACCTGTATAATTTTTGTGCCGTTAAACATAAATGATTAACGCGAATGGATTTAGCATTTCTAAACATCGTCTGATATACACAAAAGATTATTCATGTCATACAAAACAAAAAATTAAATATGTTGCCACAAAATGTCGGAAAAATTTTTAAATTCTTAAAGAAAATGCTACCAAGTTAAATTGGTATAAACTGTTGCTACTTTAAGTACTTTTTGCATACTTTTCCATACATTTTTGAAAGCCTTTTTTAATTAGATAAATGATGGCAACACCAAATGTTTGATAAACTAAACTATTACACATTTTCTAAGGAAACGTTTAAGCCTACACATTATAGATTATAAAGATCTCTCTGAGTCTTTGACATTTGTTGTCATAGCACGCAACTCATGGGAATATGTTGGGCATACGTGGTATACATATATATTAGAGCAGAATCACGTGAGCAGAATTTTGTGTGATTCACGTGTGAGTGAAAACTTATTTTACTCACGTGATTCTGAGTAGGAAAAAATTATTCGTGAGTGTGCGTAAGCCAAATTTTTGCGGGAGTGAGTGAGTGAATTTTACAAAAAAAAAAATTTTCTTTAAAAAAATATTTTCTTTAATTCTTTTTTTTGCCGATTTAATGCTTTTGCGTTCTTAAAATACAAAATAAATGACAAAGTTACATATTTGGAGCAATTTTGAGTTAAACATTCAGACTACGATCTTAAACACGTTAATGTAAAACCTAAACAAACTTGTTTACACATAAAATTTAGGTGTTTAGGTTAAACGTTTCGAACAGCTGTTCTTTAACATTTGCCAAACAAATTAAACAAAATTTCCCAAAAAGGTATTTTTGTTTTTGCTGTAAACAAAAATAATTAATTTTTATCAATATATAACGTTATTATTGCTATGGAAAGTGTTACATTGTTCGCAATACATTGTTCCCACCGGAACACAAGATTTTTCCACTTTTAGTAGAGGCACAACTTATGGATTATTTCTGCATTTAACTTTCTCCGGAAGAAAAGTTAAGTAGCTGTTGGTGAGTCCAACACTTCATTTAGGAAAAACACGTTTTAACTGGGGTTCACTTCAATCTAGTTTTTTTTTTATTTTTAGAAGGAGCAGTAAAGCGCCAAAACAGAATTAAATTTGTTTTTAGAGTTTTAAGTTTGATTTAAGCTAAATTCGATTTGAACTAGAGTTGAGATTTAACTGAGTTTTGTTAGAACTTAATAAAGTTTATTATTTTTTTTAAATGATTTTTAAAAAGTTTTATTTTTATTCAACTCTTTTCAGATGGACAATGTGGAAATTCGTAAACGTAGAGGATCACTTCACTTTATACGGTTCCAAACCACAGATATGGGAAACTTTTTATCACTAGCCAAACAAAAAGGTATGGCTGAATTGGTTACCACTGTTTGTGCCACTGGTGGTGGAGCTTTTAAATTTGAAAATGATTTTCGTGAGGTAAAACTAACTTTACAATCTTCACCCAATATATATTTTATTAGCTAAATTTTTTTAACACATTCTAGCAAGTTAATATGAAACTGGCGAAATTCGATGAACTAGATACATTAATAAAGGGTATTCTATTTTCGGAAATACAAAATCGTACAGAATGTTATTATTATGAAAATGCCAGAGAAATTATGTACGTTTATATGAGAGATTTTAATTAATTTTTAGTTAATAAATTTTGTTTTACTATTTGTTGCAGGAAAAGTGAAAAGAAAGCTTTTGATTTCTCACAACCCTATCCATTTATATTGGTCAATGTCGGTTCAGGAGTGTCCATTTTAGCTGTTTATGGTCCAGATAATTATAAACGTGTTTCGGGTACTAGGTAAGTTTGACATAAAGGAGTGCTCATTATTATTTTCTTATGCAAATAATGGTCATTTTAAGAGCTTTAAAATATTGACTAAATGAAACAAAATTTATTCGTATTTATGAACCTATTGAAAATTTCCAACTGAAATTGAGTACTTTTTAATGGAAATTAGGAAATTCCACATAAAATTTAGATTTTTGATTTAAATCGTGAAAAATCAAAATGAAATTGAGATTTTCTATTTGAAATTATGAAAATTCCATATGTAACTATTTATAATTGAGAAAATTTTAAATGAAATTACATTTTTTTATTTAAAATTTAGAAAATTTCAAATTAAAACAAGATTTTGTATTTGAAATTGAGATTTTCTTATTGACATTTAGAAAATTACAATTGAAATTGAGACTTTACATTTGATATTGAGACTTTTCATTTGAAATCGGGAAATTCTGAGATTTTTCATTTAAAACTGAGAAAGTTCTAAATGAAATTCAGAAAGTTTTAAATGAAATTGAGAAAATTCCAAATAAACTTGAGCTTTCTACTTTTATTTCAAAAAGTCTTTATAAAATAGAAAAAATTAAGGATGGAAAATATGGAGGAATAGAAATGAAATAAATTTGAAAATCTCAATTAGTTCTGTATAGTCCAAGTTTTAAAAGCGCATATCTCAGGGAATAAAGGTAAGATTTGAAAAAAAGTTTTTCGGAAATCTCTAAAATTTTTTGCGAATGCTTTATTTTTAATATTAATTTAATTTGGTTTTTCAATTTTCCCATTCTACTATGAAATTTTTTGAATTTCATATAAATTTTCACAATTCCAAATTAAAAATCTTAATTTCAAATGGAAAGTATCAATTTCACATGGAAAGTTACAATTTCAATTGTAATTTTCTCAACTATCAGTGTAAAATCTCAATTTCATTTAGAATTTTCTAAATTTTAATAAAAAATCTCATTTTTATTTAAAAAAAATTCAATTTTAAATAGAAAATCTAAATTTCATTTAGAATTTTCCCGATTTTAAATCGAAATTCTCAATTTCATATGAACTTTTTTTAATTTAAATTAGAAAATCTAAAATTCAATAAAAAATTCTCATTTTCATTTGGAACGCCTCAATTTTATTAAAAATGTTCGCGATTTCCATTGAAAATGGTGTATTAGTACTCATATTTTTGAGTCATAAAATAACACTCAGAACGAATTTTCTTTGCTATGATTGATAGCTTTGGTTTTCAGAAAATGTATTTGGCGATTAATTTATAATAATATATATTTTTTAGCTTGGGTGGCGGTACATTCCTGGGACTTTGCTGTCTTCTTACCGGTTGCAATACATTTGAGGAGGCCATACAACTGGCTACCAAAGGTGACAATCGCAAGGTGGATAAATTAGTACGCGATATATATGGAGGTGACTATGATCGTTTTGGTTTGACGGGTGATTTAGTGGCATCAAGGTTGGATATCAATTTTAATTTTGTTTAAATTATGTTTATTAAAGCCATTTATCTATTTCTTTTAGTTTTGGTCAAATGCATATTAAAGATAAGAGAGCATCTGTATCACGAGAAGATCTTGCCAATGCTACACTGGTGACCATAACCAATAATATTGGTTTAATAGCTCGAATGAGTGCAATGAATGAGAAAATTGATAAAGTGGGTTTTATTTGATTCACTCCCAAAAATAAATCTGTAAAAATAGCAGAAAAAGCTACTAATAATTAGTAAAATGACGTTACAGAAAAAACTACTAAAAATAGCAGAATTTTTTTGCTAAATTTGAGTAAGAACAGCAAAAAAAATCTGTTTAATTTACAAAATTTCAGTTATATTCGAATTGAATATTAGTTAATTAAAAATAGCAATTTTACTCTGCTAAAATCAATAAAAACGTTTACTAAATATTTGTAGACAAAAAACAGCCAACAAAAACTGTAATATTAACAAAGTTTTTGCTATATTTACCTAAAATTTAGTTGAAAGCAAATAACAGTAAATTTTGTTAAAATCAATAGAAATATTTGATAAAAAATTGCAGATTTCAGAAGTTCAGATTTGTATTTGCAAAAAGAATTAAATTTAAAAAAAATGGAAATGTTTTTTTGTCTACTAATATTTGGCAAACTTTTTGTCGATTTTAGTAGATTAATTTGTTAAACATAGCTCACATATAACTAAGATTTTGCAGATTTAACAAATTTAGTTTTGCTATTCTAATTGCTAATTTTAGCAATATTTCCAGCAACGTCATTTTGAACAAATTTTTAGCAAAAGTTTTTACTATTTTTTTTCTATTAGTGTTCTATAAGTTAAAATCGACATTAATTTGAGTGTTTTCCCTTTATATAGGTGGTATTTGTTGGCAATTTCCTGCGTGTTAATCCTATAGCTATGAAATTGCTAGCTTATGCTATGGAATTTTGGTCAAATGGCACTATGAAAGGTTTATTTTTGGAACATGAAGGATATTTTGGTGCTTTAGGTTGTTTATTACAATTTAATGGTGAAATCGAAGCCGCTTTAAATGAAACGACAACAGATAAGTCTACAGCTCCATCCAGTTCTCAGCAATCTTCCTCCGGTAGCACACAGTCTGTTAAGGATTCCACTGCAACATCATTAGAAACTCAAAGATAGTTGTTAGAGTAAGAGTTAAACGAGTGGTGCCTTTATTTAAGTTAAGCCTTGTATAAGTTAGTTTTATTACTTTGCCTTCTCGGACATTGAGTTTCAAATCTGACTGCATCTATGGTTTAAATATTGGTTCTCTTTGTTTGTTATATACATATATGTTGTAAATTAGATAGAAAAATATTTATGAAAATAATTTTAAAGGGTTTCTTTGGCTTTAGGGGACACTTTAAATGTATTTTGTAAATAATATTACAATATCCCCCCTTATGTTCTTTTGGTGAGACCGGTGAGTGGTATGTATTACAGGCACAAACATTTTAGTCTTAATTTGTATAAAAATTAAAGCATTCTTGTTTTTGCCCAACCAACACTCATGGGGTAATTTTTTAACACAAAACGTTTAAACGTTTCCAAGCATTTGATCAAAAATACCTGGTTGTATTTAAAATATTGATATTTTTTGATAACCCGATGGAAAAAAAATTATATAAGCCATATAAAATTATATATAGTTATATACGGAAATTGGTGGATATAATTATTTATAATTCTATTGAATCTGATAAAATGGATATATATATATATATAATTACATAAAATTATATATAATTACATAAATCAGATAGAATTATATATTGAACCATATATAATAATTTTATATGACACCATATAAACCAGTTTTTGAATAATAAATACCAGATATATGTAATTCTATCTAATTATATATGGTGACATATATGAATATGTTTAATTATATATAACTATGTATAGTTACATATAACTATATCTATTTATATATAAACTTTTTTCTCTCGGGAATTATATATTATTTCCACGAAATGTATTTAAGATATTTACAAAAATCTACAAATTTTAAAAGAAACGCCTTTTTTTATTAAACGTTTGAAAGCATTTAAACGTTTCGTCTTACAAAATGTGCCTATTTGTTTATTACAATTCTGCTTATAAAATTTAAAAAAAAAAATTATTAAAATATTATGTTGTTTTATGTTTCCTTTGCTCAAAAAATATAGCAAAATAAAGTTGTATATTTATTACGGAAGCAAAATGTATTTAGTTTATAATTTAATTATGTTTATTTTTAATTTTTGCTATTTATTCTTTTTTTTTTGGTATACTATCTTACACATATTTTAATGCACAAAGTCTATAATGACTTTATTTTTTATTAAAAATAAAGAAAAGTAGATTTAATTCAAAGGAATTTTTTTTGGTATTATTTTTAATTAGAAAAGTACTTTTTGTTAAAAGGTAAGTTTAATAATATATTTTCAATTTCAAGTTTAACTTTAAATCAAAAATAAAAATATTTTTGATTTTTGTTTAACTTCAAATCAATTAACATCTATAACAGGTTATGGGCCCTTACGCGCAATAGAATCGGATAGTGCAATTGTTAGTGTAAATTAATAGAAATAGTAAAGAATTTCGAGGATTGGAAATTATTGAAGCGTATTTGGAAATAAAAAGGGAAACAAAATACGAAAAGAAAATGCAAGAAGTAGTTTAGATAGGTGACAAGTCGGCATTTCCATACATTCGTAAGAATGTAACTTTGAAGATATCCTAAATTTATAAATTTCAAATCACTTTTGATTTGAAATTTTTGGTATAGACTTTAATTCAATGGGGGGGGGGGGGGGGGGGGGGTAACAAGAATCCGAAAAACAATTTCAGCCTGTGTTTCCTGAGATAAATGAAAATGGGGAAGTTGTATCAATTTGTATATACCACATTGAAAACCTTTTCAAGAGACTTTATGTTTAAAATTAGGTTAAGTTTTTTAAGAAATTTATGAGACTAATATTATAGTTAAACCGCCACGATTTCTTAAAAACTTATGAATTTTTTGTATTCTTTGTCAAAAGAACTTTATCTAAATTTCCTTTTCAACTTTGATCGATTTAAGCTATTTCGTCAAAAATCCACATAAACAAAACTAAAGCAGTTTATTATTTTTAAAAAGGTTGATACACTTCAAACAAGTTTTTCTATCCGTTTGGTAAAGCTAGAACCTACTAAACGGACAGATCTCCAGAAAAAAACAATTCAAATAAATTTTAATCTTCAAAATTTTAAATCATAAAATTTACCAAAAATTTCATTTAACCTGAGAATAAAACAAAGGCAAATAATTAACCGTAACTCTGCAAATAAAGCTATAGAAAGAAAATAACCAAAATTAAAAAAAGATTACCCAATATAAAATAATAGATGAAACTTGAAAATGAAATGAATTTATGGGATGGAGTAAACAAAGTGAAATGAAAGCAAAGTGAATCGGCCTTACCTCAATTAATATGGAAACTAAAGAGAAAATAAGAGAAACTTTTATGAATATTAAGCATATTTACATATAATTTATGGGATGGGATGTATGATACAAAAGTAACATGAATGAAAAGTAAATCACATGAATAAAATGAAAAGGAACGTTTGTGTTTTATTACAAAACAAAAAAATACATTAACAATATATGAACTATTTAAAATCATACCATTAAATACGATGTACTTGTCGAAATAAATCACGATAATCTCTACTGACAGCATAATCAACTTTAAAATCAAGTACATGTACATTATGATCAGTGGCCACAAACAAATAACGGCTATCGCAAGCCAGACTATATACCGGTGATGATCTAAATTCTCCACCCCTACGATTTTTTTTAACCTGCGGAAAGTAGAGCTGCATATGCTTTCCCGGCACTCGTATGTCATAAAGATTAACACGACTGTGATATTTGGCACCGCATAATACGGCATAAAGACCATCGTAATCTAGGCAGTAGAATGAAGAATCGAAGGGATCTTCCCATATAGACTCATCCCTATCAGAACGTCTATCGTATAGGCGAAAACTGGTATCAAAATTAGCTGTGAATATAATATTATCGTCCTTTAACTTGAGATCGTATATTGAGATTGTACTGGAGTTGAGAATCTGTTCGAAACCACTAAAAAGTAAAATTGAAAAACAGATTGTGTTAATGGTTAATATTTTTCGACTTAATGGAAGTAATTTGATGAATAATGGTGAAAATTGTTAACTGTTTTTAAAGCTTTAAACGAATTTTTGAATTTTTGATGACCAATTTACACCAGTATTTTTGACAACATTTTTGAAGACTTGAACTTGCGGCTAAAAATAATTTTAATGTTTTTTTGGTGCTTTACTGCTCTCCCTATCAGAGAATAATAGAACTTAAGCTATTTAAACTATGCCCAATCTAAATAAGAAATCTGTTAAATGTACAAACATTTAGATAGTTTTAAGCTAGGCGCGGATCCAGGAAAATACTTTGGAGAGGGAAGGTTAGAGTATTTTTAATAAATTTTCTAATTTTTTTTTGTATTGAAAATTTTTATTTTGGTAGAGGAAATGTTCCCAATTCCCTGATTTAAGTAAAATTTAAGAATACTAAAAATAAATCTGTTAAATCTACAAAAATTTAGTTATATTTGAGGTAAATTTTAGTTAATTGAAAGTATCAAATTATTTTACTAAATAAATTATAAATTTTTGTAGATTCAACAGATTTATTTTTGTTATTCTTATCTTACTAATATTTAGCAAATAACAAAATTGCTAATTTTAGCATTTTTCCTGCAACGTCATTTTGAACTAATTTTTAGTAGTTTTAACAAACAATTTTTACTAAATTTTTTCGCTTATTAGAGTTGAAATAAATAGTGGTAGCTATTTTTAATATAAGATTTACCGCTTTTTGATTATCAAAAGTGAACATTACTTTTTGTCAACTCGCCTTTGATTTAAGTAGTCCGGGGGGTAACCACGTAACTGGGTTCAAAAAAAAAGTTTCGAATTCGAAATCTAACACATATTGTAAAAAGAAACTAAATAAAAATTACACTTATTTATTTTCTATTCTATGGTTCTTACTCTTAGGCACTGCATATAAAAATTTAAAAAGTAAGATCTTTTCTCAAGATTATCTTTTCAAGAAAGGTACGATTTCCGAATTCAAAAAACTTTTTCGGGGTATTGTTTTACCTTAACGTTTTCACTCATAACTTTTGAAGCGCTGGACCGATTTTGCTCATTTTCAATACCAAACTTTTCGGCAAAAAAGTATGTACATATGTACATCAATTGAGGTCAAATGAGTAGTCTCGATTGCGTTTTCGAGCCGTGATCGCCATTTCAACAAATAGACAGGTGGACAAAGCTAAATCGGCTAAAATTCAATAAGAATCAAGAATATATGTACTTTATGGGGTCTTAGACCTTTGTTTCTATGAGTTACAAACAGAACGACAAACTTATATGTATACTCTCATCACATATGATAGTGGGTATAAAAATATAAAAAATTAGACTTCTTTATATTTTTAAATAAGTTTTGAGAAAGGCTCATCAAAAAATGTCAAAAACGGATTTTTCAAATAATTATTTGGCAACTTTGGAAAATCATTTTTTGTTCACGATTGTAGTCAAAATATTGAATCATTTTAAGAGTTTAAATCAGTTATTTAAATGAGTTATTTTTATACATTTTAGTACTTTCATTGAATAGATATCTGAAATATATATCCAGTTAGGTATAATATGACCCCAAGGATTAACTCAACGTAGACCAATTTTAATTTTTTCTTTTGTAACACTTATTTCTTAAAATTTGGCAAATGTAATGTTAATTTAAGTTTATTTAATTGGATAGTCAAGACTTCGATAGACAGGGCTTGAATTTACGACATTACCTCTTCAAGAACAAACTTGTTGAGGTTCAAACTGGGCCATTTACACCTTTTTCTAGTTTTTTTTTTTTGTTTTGGTCGGAGACGAAGTATTGATAAATAAAGTTTTGCTGTTTTTCTGCTATGTGATATACATTTTAGACGCTTCGCTAGGTCATGGACTCTTTAGTCAATAAACCAATTTTGTTATATTTTATAAATAATCAAAATTTTTCTTCACTCACCTCTCTAAATCAATCTCTCGCAATGCACATCGATTTGTTGATGTATATAAACCTCCATATAAACGATCACCACTGTCATTGAAACGCATAGCTTTGTAAGATTCTTTTAATTCTGTTACAAGCTCCAAATTCACCAGACCCAACTCTTCTTCTCTTCGCCATAATTTACCACGAGCATCAGTACTTGTTGCATATAAATTGCCAGAAAAGTCTACACAACGTAAGTACTCTTTTGGACTATGTAGTTGTTGTTCCGTGACATAGTCATCTTCATATATAAAAGAACTTCCAGACACTCGACCGGCAAATATGGTATTACCCTTTTTTGCAAAATCCGCAATATCTGCCTTATTGTCTGTTACAATTTCTTGGTGGTAACGTCTTTGCAAAGCCTCTGCTTTAAGACGTTTATGTTGACTGAGATAACAGGCATATGTTACGTATAGCCAATCTCTTTCCAAGTATAATTTGGTGGCAAACATTTTTGAACGATGGAAATATTGTTGCTCGCGATAGCAGCCATTTAACCAATTTCGTGAAATTTTCAAACGGTTAAAAAACGACAGATGCGTATGTGTTCTATATACAAATGTTAACAAAGTGATAAGTAACAAAGCATTCCTATTACATGTTTAGATATCCAGCTACTTACCGCTTCATAATGGCTGGTTCATTACGATGGCCACATAAGAGCAGATCGAGTGTTTTATATATAAAAATATTGCTTTCAATCACATAATTCAATAACTTATGGGCACGACCCAAATTACACAAGTCTTTTTCATCACAATAACTAAACACTTTTAATAAACAATCCGTATTTAAATCTAACAAGTTCATACTTGTTCCTTTTTTTGACTAATTGTAAAAAAAATTGGCGGGGTAGCAATTTCATAGCTAGCAAAAATCAGCTGTTGTACCGTTGTTTAAATGATGCCACACTAAGAAGAAACATAAAATGCTACCACCTTTTCAGGTTAATTCCAATTGGAATTTAAAAATTTCTTAAAATCGATATGGCAGCATCATGTAATTTGATCACATTATTAACTCTCATATGCTCACTGTATATTTGAAACAAAAATGGAAACAATATCTATGGCTTTATTTTGAATATCAATAAAATTAAAACTTTTAATAGAAACAGAATAAAAGTTAATACTAGAAGCGAAATAATGTAACATTTATTTTATATGAAATGTCAGTAGCCCATCCAATTTTGTATGAGAATTCGTTTGGCTTTTTGGCTTAACTTTCATTCAGTTTCTTCTAGAGTTGTAAAAGTATTGAGTTACGGTACTGAGTACTAGTGCTGGTAAAAAAAATGAGTAATGGGTATCGAGTATTATATTGTTTAAAAATGTTTTTAATCAATAAATTTAAAAAATTAAACCAAATTTAAAATCTGTGAAAAGTATCTACTGCTCGATAATCGAGTATCCAAATTAATAATATTGAGTATTGAGAAGTAGCCGAATTGACCAGCACTACTGAGTACTCAATATAGAATATTCTTATAAGTACTCAATACTCAAAACAAACTACTCAATACTTTTGGAGATGTATTTACTGACTTGAAACTTATGTAGTCGTATAATTACTTAGCACTTCGATAATATTTCCCATTTTTTCTGCGTGTACAAATATTAAAAAAAAAGTTGAATAAAATAAAGGGTAGTGTCCGACCGAACAGTTCGGCCAGAAAATGCATTTGGTCTGTATTCGGTATTTTAAAGCATTATGAACAAATTTGGCGGATGGAAAAATGTTTATTGGGCTGATTAGATGCTATTTTGATTGTCAAATTTGAAGAAAAGTCTGTAGTTAAGCAATGAATTCACTGTTCGGACTCAGAAAGTTCGGCCAAATTGAAAATAGTTCGGCGGCCGAACTTTTAACTTTATAGCTAAACTTCGGCTTTTCTCTTAAATTTTATACACAAAATCGAATTAAATCGGCTCTAACAAACATGTTTCCAATACCAAAATTTGTCATCATTGCCTCTAGATATCAAAAAAACCGACAAAATATAGTTTTTTGGTCGGTTGGACACTAATAAAGGGTGTAAACGATTTTTTTTTTACAAATTTAAATGTTAATTATAGAAAAACTAAAAGCAGTATACATAATGTTGAGATATCAAACGAAAAAAAAATTTATTGATTTTAAATTTAAAAAAAGTTTGCCACTCTTTGCGAGACGGAGCGAATTTTCAAATTCTCGCTATAAAAGTCATTGTTAGGTTTTGAACAGTTATTCTTGCATGTATTTCGACTATTCAACTTTAACGAATTGTTCCTTCGTGGAAGCAAGTATTTTTCATTCAACTGTTGGGGAATCGATTGTCTTGAAGAATGTGACTACAATTTTAAAATTTTCGCAAGCAATGGTTTAAATTCGTGTTTTTTATTTTTTAAAGAAGTGATTTTCGCCTAAATCATGAATTATTTTATAAGAAGTACTTTACCCTTAATTTACTCAATATACTTTTTCGACGAGAAACTATATTTTTATTTTGTTTGTAAAATTTTGTTTATTTTTATTTTAATTTGAAAGTACAGGGATTTCAAAATGACAACTTTTCCTAATAATTCTACCCTTATTGTTTTGCCATGGGAGATACCATGAAATTTTCTAATTATTGTTTGCAAACTATGAACATATCAATAATTACAAATATAAATTAAATACTTTTTAAAAACTCGACAAAATTTTATATTTCTGTTAAACTAAAAAAAAATAACTTTTACTGAAAAAATAATGCCTTGGTAGTTGTTTATTCATGGCAAAACAATACCATAGATAAATATTTTCTTGGTTTTCAAAACAAAATGTCAAAAATTCATATATAAATTAAATAAATAAACAATAGAAAGTCAAATGAAAACTCCTATTTCTCCCTAATGCCTTTACCTAGTATTGTTATACCATGGTTTATTAAAATACTAAAAAAATAACTGCTACAAAAATACAGTATTTTTCTTACGTTGTTTTATTAAATAACTGTCACGGTAATTGTGGCTAAAAACAACTACTACTGATTACTACACAAGCAACTGTGATGTAGTAACTGTAAAACTTTTTTGAGTGTTTTTTGTCGAAGAGAAATTTGTACAATTTCGAAATAAGTTAATTTGAGTGGGTATTAAAATGTGAGGATCAGGCAAAAATGCGGGTATTTCAAAGTTTTTTTTTACTTCAAAAATCTTGGTAGATTTTTCTTAAGTCGACTTAAGTGCTTATGTCAAAAGTTCACAGATATATTTTTCATAAAATTTATTTATTTATAAATTTTATAATTTGTTTGAAAAATAAATTTGTTATTGAAAAGTAAAATTTTGTGATTAAACATATGTAGTTGGAAAGCACTAACTTTTTATTGTAACGTTAGTTGCCCACCAACCAAGCCCACATCAATACCGATATCACAATTTTAAAGCTACGATTGAAATACAGTCATAAGTCTTCTAATATCTCAGGATTTATTTCAAAATTTTACTAAATAAATTTTGTTCTATCTAAAAAAATACCGTTTTAAATCGGCGTTTCGGTATTTTAGCGTGATTGGCTATCAGAGTACATCGCCGTTATTATGAAAAAGTATTGAAGCCAACCCTAGATTAAATAATTTTTAATTAATTTTACTGCTAGCAAATAAAATTAAAAGAATCACCTCGTATATATGTTGACGTTGAAAACTCTCAATTGTGTCAACTATTTACATTTAGCTTTTGCATACCTGTTCCAAATACCAACTAAATACCAAAACACTCTAACGTTAACATGAATACTTTTAAATGAAATATGCAATTATAAAAATAGAACAAAAATTGTTTTTTTTTACAAAGTATTTGGCGACACATGCAAATTCACAAAATAGTTTTTAAAATAAATTCAGCACAAATTTAAGCAAAAAAAGAAAAAAATAATTATAAAATCTCGAAACACTTTAAATGAAAACGATAAGTTTTTTTTTAATCATTTGGCCTAATTTAAAATTTCGCAAAAATGTTTTAAAATTTATTTTAAAATAATTTAATTGCACACTTTGATGATTAAGGAAAAATTGGTTTTTATAGAAAATTTAAGATTTGAAATTTTTTTTTTTTTAATATTTTTAAATATTAATCTTTGATGACAGCCAGTATTTTAATAGATTAAATATTCTTTTCTTGTGAACATTTATTTCAACTTTATTAAATCGATAAAAATAATTTTAAAAAATTAAAACTAAAAAAAAATATAAAAAAGGGTTCTGATGAGATCTTTAGCCAGATCGAAATACTAGTATCAACCTAGCTAATATGTTTGATTTGCTTTATTTTTGTAAATATACGGAGGTTGAAAGCTCGTTATAAATTGAAATTGACATAAAAATAATCTCGATGTATATAAAAACATAAAAGTAATATAACTGTAAAAAATATTACTTGAGCCAGAGTACAAACTAAAAATGTTTTATATAAATAGAACATTTTTGGTCTTCAAAGTTTAGTAACGTCATGATGCTTGTTAGGAAAAGAACCACGTGCTTGATTACTAAGAAGACAAGAATGGAGCAAAATTGATTATAAATAGGTTTTTTGTTAAAGTTCTGCCTATTATGGAGGCTCTAACTTTCCTAAAACTTCGGGTTCTGATGAGATCTTTAGCCAGATCGAAATACTAGTATCAACCTAGCTAATATGTTTGATTTGCTTTATTTTTGTAAATATACGGAGGTTGAAAGCTCGTTATAAATTGAAAATAACATAAAAATAATCTCGATGTATATAAAAACATAAAAACTAATATAACTGTAAATAAAAAATTTATATTTTTGAGGGAATTCATTCACATTGTGTATATATTGCAAAGTTATAGAATAGATTTTACACAGAATACAATATTTACTTGAATCCGCTTATTATAGAACTTTAAATTTTCCTAAGCTTTACACATGAAATATAACTACAGGTTAATTGAGGGGATTCATGTAAGGCATTACTTACACAACGTTTAAAGATTGCAAAGTTATAGAATAGAATTTCCACAGTATACAATATATACGACCTTTATTTGAGTCCGTTCATTATAGAATTTTTTAATTGTTTCTTAGCTTTTACACATATTGAATATAACCAGTTGAAGTACAAATTAGAGCATTTGTGTTACCAGTTTTCAATGCAAAAACTTTCAATGTTTTATACAAAAAAAAAACTTTTTGTACGTTAAATCATATCTATAGTGTATGTGGAACAATAGGTCATCATTCAAGTAGGTCAAAAACAAAACAAAAAAAAAAGTAAAACTTTGCTGTTATTGTAATTAATTTAATGCTAACTTGTAGGAACCAGTTTCATCATCCATAAGTCGACAGTCGATCATCACGCACCAGTATGACCATTTAAAATAGTTTGCTTATGTTTGCATTAATATAATTATTGTAATTTTAAACAAATACAATTTGTTCTAAAAAGTAAACGACAAAATATTTGTACAATTAAATGAAAATAAGATTGTGCTAATTTTAATCTAAATTTACTAAAATTTAGATTAAAATTATATGCCTGCCTACGTGTTCTAAAAATTGTATCTACTATTTCTAGAACATATGGTACATACAATGTACGTCATACACGTATTCTTATTACGTATCGTAAATTTTTCAAGATATACCTTTATTATAACAGTTATTATGAGCAAATTTTTTACTCACAAGGGGAGACGCCCGATGGGTTCTCTCCGCTCTAAATAAAATTTGAATATGTAATAAAGAAAAAAAAAATAAGGAAAGTAGTATTTTGTATTATATTGGCCTAATCTCTTGCCGCATTTTTAAAATTTTCGGCTTATTTCGAATTGTTTTATAGAAATTTTAGGCAATTGGGGTACTAAATAAAAGAACTTTTGAAGACGCATTACCTGGTATAAGAAACATGTCCCATAGCTTTCTAGTATTTTTTGTTATTTAAAAAAATGAGTTTTAAGTGGTATTAAAACTGGTGTTTTGTTAAAGAATTACAGTTGTATTAAGCTGAAAAATATGTATATTATTATATATTAAATTTAATAGAGGGGGTGTCTGAGCTTTTTCCGACATTCGTAAGTGTTCGGCTTTTACGATACATTTTCCGAAGATCTTTTTAAACTATATTTTAAATAAATGGCAACCCTAACACCTACATAGGCAATACTGGTATACAAATTTTTATTTGCTCGAGTACATCAAAACTGCGTTCAAATTTATTATTATTTTATTTTTTTTTTCTTTATCACCAAACTTCAAGAAGATCGGAGAGAACCCATCGTGAGACTCCCCTTGTCAGTCAATGTTAGAGAATTTTAAATTTAGTTTCGCACAAAAAGTCACGTCTACCATTATTTTTGATAAGAGTTGCCTAAATAGTATTTTGAAGTAAAAACCGCTGAGTTTGAGAACATATAATTGCGATTATTGCTAATATATTGGACTGATTTGAAAAAAATGGTCGTTTTATATAAAATGGCCGTAATGGTCGTTTTATATAAAATGATCGTAATGGTCGTTTTATATAAAATGGTCGCAATGGTCGTTTTATATAAAATGGTCGTTTATATAAAATGGTCGTTTTATATAAAATGGTCGTAATGGTCGTTTTATATAAAAAAAGTAGTAAAGTCCAAATTGCAACAAAAAGCAATTATAAAATTTCTTATCTATTAAATTTTTTTCATTGATGGTAACCGATTCGATACGGGTATCGGTAGGGTAACGCTATTTTCGTTTATTTTGGTAACGGTATGTCGGGGCTAACGATATTTCAGTTATTTCGGTAATGGGTTTTTAGCATTAACGGTATTTTACTTATTTCGGTAACAGTATTTTAGCGATAACGGTATTTTAGTTATTTCGGTAACGATATTTTAAGGATATTGATATTTTAGTTATATCGGTAACGGTATTTTACGGATAACGGTATTTTAATTATTTCGGTAACGGTATTTTAGGTATAACGATAGCCAGTTGAAAGGGTTTTGAAGCGATAACGCTATTTTAACGGTATTGACTGCCATCACTGATTTTTTTAGATTATGAGTTCGTCATTTCTTTTATTTCATCAGACAGAATCAACAAAACTTTTGAATATATTCAGTGTATACTATTTGCCAAATGTATACACTGATCGTTCCAGAAATGCTTTAAAAAATATATAAAACCCTCTGAAATTAAAAAAAAAAAAATCTATCTTGGGTAAAGGCTACAGGGACCAAAAACCGGTACGCGTAGGAAAATTAAATTTGGTAAATCTTAGTAAATTTCCATTAATTAGAATACACACACTTACATATATTTTCCTAAGCGTACCGGTACCAAATATAGAAGAAAAAATATTTTTCAATTCAATTTTTTTTAGGGAAGCTCGATAAAGTGCACTTAAGCCCACATTTTAATCGTAATAATTAAACATGCATTGATTTCCTCTATTTTTTATTTAAACTGTTTGGCTTAGAAAAAAAAAATTTATCGGAGGATAAAAAAAACATTTTGGCTCACATTTCCCCCAAAAATAAAATTTTTAATGAGAAATAAAACCGTTAAAATTGACTGTGCCGAAGTGGACCACCTAACCCCCAATTAAAAACAAAAATATGAAATATTCGCTATGAAAGATACCTGCCCAAACGATTTTTATTGGGTTAAAATGGGTTTGAAGTTTGTTTGAGAACTTTTCAATATTTTTTTTACTTCACTAGATAGATCTTCGAAATACCTATAATTTGATACCTAATTTGAATATATTTTTAACCAACATGAACGATTACTGAATGTCCAGTTAAAATTTAACAAACAGTTACATTCAAAATTTATATGGGAAACAATAACAAAAGTGTCAGTGTAAAAATGGAGCTTAATACCAAATTACTCGAGCGGATTCGAAACGAAACTCGTTCATGAAACGTTATACGAGTTTAAAGAAAAGAGAAGATAACGTTGTTATTTTGTCTCTTTCTAACTCATTAAACGGATACCAAAAGAGAAAATCTATTTACAACAGAATTTATTCTCCGCAAATCCGTCACCATTTGTTTAGTGTGTAAAAAAAAGACACAAAATATATGTAGGTACCATTTTTACACATCATATGAAATTACAATCCGTTTACGAAACGTATCCGCTCGAATAATAAAGCCTTTATTCATAAACAGAAGGGTTAACTCGTAACTCGAGTCGGAAAGAAAAAGTTTGAATTCGGAAATCTTGTACCTTTTGTAAAAAAAAGAGAATCTCTCGGAAACGTCTTAATTTTTAAAAACTAAAATTTTTACTATGAATTTTTTATTAAAATATTTACGAATTCGAAAATTGTTTTTCGAATCGAGTTACGTTGTTACTCCCAGGGCAACGACTTTCATGCAAATGCATATTTGTAGTCATTAGCCCAAAATCGATATTGACCAAATACTTCTCCGAATTAAAGAAAGAAGAATTTGAAACAAAATGGTATGGATTGTTGCTGGATATTTCGCTATAAATTCATATTTTGCTATAAATACATATTTTAGTATATATTTTGACAATTTTTGTTGCATATTTCTGATTTAATTACATATTTTGTAAAATTCAAATTATGATTTAATTAAAAATAAACAAAATAAAGCATTTTTAACCTTAAAATATCATCTAATTGTCATTTGTTATCAAGGATTTCATTTTTAAAAATCCAAAAATTTAAAGTGTAGATTTTTTAATTTTTAGTGCATATTTTTTTAATGCATGAAATTGTCAAGGAATTTCATGCGAATGCATGCTTTTTTCTCTCGATAATCCAAAACTGATACGGACTAAAGATTTATCCGAGTCATCATATGCATATTTTAACTTTTAATGATTATTTTGTGCTTTTTTAATGCATATTTTGCTCTTTTTAATGCATATTTATGAATATTTTTTATTTATTCCTGGTAATTTTGTAACACTTTTATATTTTGATTTTAGCAAAAATCATTTTAAATTTGAAAAATCTTGCTGACCCGAATAAAAGTGTGTGATATTTCTAAAAAAAAATGGTTTTAATTACATATTTTTGCGTTTTTTAAGTGCTTGAAATTCTTTGCCCGAGTCATAATTCAATATGTTACAAACGAAATGGCAAACTAATTATCCTCATAAAATATGGTGAGAGTTATTAAATACGCAATAAACAAAAATAGTTCTAATGTTACTGAATATATTTTTAGTTTAGGTCGGAAGTGAATTTCTACATCAAAAACAGTTTTAGCCTAAACATCGTCAAATTGGCAAATCATTTTTGATGTTTTTTTTTTTTTTTTGTATATACTCTCTCAGAGAGCGAGCGATAACAATACAAAGTGCTATATGTACGTACATAAGTTTGAAGTATAACGAAACAAAGATGAGAAAAATGTGTTTAGCCTAAAATTTTCGCAACATGACTTTGAAAACGTATTCCTCGATATAAAAGTGTAGGTATGTATGTATGTATATATAGTTACTATAAATTTATATATCTGTATATACTAGAGAAGACTATATGAATGTACTAGTTATTCACATGATAATATAATGTTGCCCTTGCAATTACTGATACTGATAACAACAAACCAGCAAGCTACGCCACATCAAACCACTTCACACCCAACAATATGTATAATGATATTATTTTGTTTTTCAAGTTCATTGAATAAATTGTCATATACAAAGAAATTTTGGCTTAGATATTGCAATAGTGTTGGGAAATGATGATGATGATCACTCAAGATAATGAACCTTATATTTGCTGTTGAAAAAAATAAAATAACATTTTAATTAATAATGAGATCAAATTATAATTTTTATTTTTTTTATAAATTTTTTTAAATTAAAAAATCAACTCAATTCATTTGTTGTTTTTGTGTTTTTTCACTTAATTATATACAAAATTTTAAAAACTGTAATAATTAAATATTTATTACAAAACTTAATACATTTTCATGCTTATCAAAGTCATATCTTGGAAGAACTTCGAACTGATTGTGTTTAATTTAAATTCAAGGCAACAGAAGTAACAACAAAATTGTACTACAAAAAAAAAAAAAAAAAAATCAACAAATTAATTCACTACTATTACAAAACCAACTATTTTGTACGAAATATTGGACTGTGGTTGGGATTAGACAACTGCGCATGCTTACAAACTTTTTTAAAGTCCTAACATAACGCTCAGTCTCACACTCTCAAATTGGTGGATAGGTCGTTGAAGGACGACATCAAGTCTTTTTTTTCATTCAGCTGACGTTCAGGAAGTGCCCGAAATATATGTGAGGCAAAAGGAGGGCGAACGTCCCTTTTTTTGTATAACGAACAGCAACTAGTATGATGACGAAGCTAGCGCGCCAGCGCAATAAGACAAAGTCCAGTGTTTTTAAGGACACGTTTTCTTCTTTAGCTTCGTGCCTAAGGGCTAATGCAGGTTGCTTAAAAGGGAAAACATCTAGTGTCAACCCATTTCTGCATATGAATCACTATCACAGTTCATGCTTAGTGTAGTACATGAATAATCCAAGGGTTGGACACCATCATCTTCGACAATATCCAGGCAGTCCATAGAATCATTGTTGCTCAAGGAATCATCTTCATCATCTGGTATCATTACATCCACGGGTATATACATATGAAAAGGTTTTTGTTCCTTTAGCCAAGGTGACAAAAAGATGTGCTCAATGGGTACACGGTCACTGATATTTTTACGCAATAGAGCCAGTAGTATCCAACGTGCCGAACGTGATAAATATCCTGGAAGTTGTACAAAACATTGACGTATTATAGTTATCAAATTGCTATTGCCCTTTTCGAAAAATGGATATTGTCCAACAAGCATAGTGTAAAGTATTACGCCTAAAGCCCACATATCAGCTGGTTTGCCTTTATACGTCGGTTCAGGACATAATAACTCAGGAGCTGTATAGAGTGGGCAACCAATTTTTTCGCTTAGTGTATCATCTTTAGGATTATCAAGAATCATTGAACCTTCGAGGGATTCATATTGTAGTTTTGTTCTAAAAAGAAAAAGCAAAAATAAAAAAACTTTGTTTTTAAGTAAATTGACGAGGGTAATAATACAATGGTGGCGATTCATATTCTCACTCTCACCATTCACCTCAATTTTCGATTCTCATTATTTCTCTAGTGTTAATTATTTGTGCTATTTTGATTTCAGATTTTTTAATATTTGTTGATTGGAAAGACGATAGGACAACAAAAAACTGATATAATACATATTTGTATTATTTGAGAGAAAATGAGGTACACAAACTGGGGTGAATGGTGAAAGTGATAATAGGAATCGCTACCAATATTTAAAAGATTTATAATTAACAAGAGTGTGCGCCCCGGTAGGCTAGTTGGCAGCGTGCTGGGGTCATGATTTCGATTCCCACCAGAGGCATTGGTCTGTTTTCGCTACAACGCGCCGAAGGCCATAGTAGCTAGGGCTCAGTTATGGTAATAAAATAAAAATAATTTAAAAAAATGTGTTCATTGCATGGACTAATTACTACGGACAATCTTTTGTGACGTTTTTTAGTCACAAAATAAAGTGTTTTATATAAATAAACTTAACAGCATAAAATACGAAATTGCGGCAGTCTGGTAAATTCTTGTGTCCGTTAAATTCTTCAACAAAAGTATTTTCTTCTTAATGTTAAAAGAACTCTGAAAAGTTTTATTCTTTTTTAGTAGTTTTACCTTTTTTAAAAATTTTACACATTACTTTTACTATTCGTATCTATTTTTGACAATTTTTCAATATAGTTCATAAAATAAAAACAGCATTATGTTGCTATTACTTATGGTAACCCCTTAAGCAGCTTTAAACGATGCATAAAATTAATGAACAAAACTAAAATAAATTTTAATTTAAATACAAATATTTTTTTTCTTTCGATTTGACATCATTTTATAACAATTTTATACGCTTTTATAGGGTTTTTTTTTTAAATAGGTCCACTTTACCGAACATGTTCGATAATGTGGACTTTTTTAGGCATTTTAAAAATTGTTATATAACTTTTTTTATATTAGTTGACAAAAGAATAAGATCTATAGCCAAAAGATGCCCAAGAGAGTCTAAAAGCTGATGGATTTGGAAAATTCCAAAAAACCAGATATAGGGCAACATTAGCGAACATAGCCTTGGTATATTTAAAAAATTCTTTTTGCGATAGAAAGATGCAATATTAAACATAATTTAAAATTCGGACTTCCATGGGATCCTTTGAGGGCCATTTCATTATAGATCTTTTTTTAAGGCAAAATCGGGTGCCATTGTGGCCATGCGAACTCTTCCGAGAATAAAATTTTTTTAATTTTTTTTTAGACGAATAAAATCTTAGGTCCCTGACATAGCCGGGTTTTTAAATTGTAGATTTTCATTAAAATGGTACGAGGGTAAACACAAAAATATCGATATTTTTTTTAATAAAAAACTAGGCAACATTTTAAAAATGTATCTACGTCAGTGAATTTAATATGCGTCTTTGAGAAAAAGGCATTTACAGTAAATATCGCACAAGTACAATTTAGCTCAAGGAGTTTGTTTAACATCAACCAGCTGTAGCTTTTTATTTCTGCGAATTTTTAGCCAAAATTTTCATTGTTCATAAAAAACAGTTCCAACTATTGAAATATGAAATAAAAAAAAATAACAAAAAATTAAATAAAACTCTAAAGAGAGTTAACCCCTTAACAAATGTTTCTACATTGAAATTATTTCCAAAACTTCGGGAATTTCAAATTAGTTTATTAAGCCTGTATGACACCTGCTTTTTTGCAGCAACTTTGCCAGGATTTTTCTATGACAAATTTTACATTTTTGACATTTCGTTTTGTTTTTTTGAAGTAAAGTTGCTGCAAAAAATCAGGTGTTAATAAAATTGTGCTTAATAGTTCATAGTTCATTTCGTTCATTTCCATTTATTGAACTAGTTCGTTCTCTTAGTTAATATGTTTCTTCGGCAATTTTTTTTGAACCTTAATTATCGGGGCCTCAATAAACAGGGTACACCTGTTAACCGGCATGCTGGATATTTGATTTAAGTCCAAATTACTCCAGCGGATTTGAAACGTAACTTGTTTCGAATCGTGCAACACATACATGTATTTGCTTGTTTTTTCTATTAACATACATATCTACAAATAATTAAAATTCGGGGAAAATAAATAACCTCTATTAACCGTGTTTTCGATTATCCGTGCTGACTCCGGTCCTTTGCAAGTCGGATAATCAACTGTTCAACTGTACTCATACTGTGCAGATTTCTTAACCAAACCATTGACCAATATAACAATATGAATAATTTAAATAAAAAAAATGTTGAACAAACATATGAACTAAAAGAACGAACTAGTTCAATTAATACAAATAAACGAAATGAACTATGAGCTATTTAGCACAACTCTAGTTCGTATTAACCTACGATTTTTCTTAGTTGAGTTCGTCTTAAACGAGATTTACTGTAGTTGGAATAAAAATGGAATTTAAGGGAAAATTTGATAGTCACAGCGATTACAGTTCCAACCTTTACCATTTATCTCACTTATAGAAAATTCATAAAGAAAAACATCAAAAATTACTATCTTAGTTAAAAAATAAGATTTGAAAATTATGGTGATATCGACAAAAAAAATGGAGACAAATTTTAATGTATAACAATTTTGTATGTAAATTTGTAGTGTCCAACTGAACTTACTTTTTTTGGGCGAAGCCGTAGCCGAACTTCTGCCAGATTTTCAATGTTCGGCCAAAGCCGTAGCCGAACTTTGGCCAGATTTTAAATATTCGACCGAAGTCGTATCCGAAGCCGAACTTTTTAATTTACTTTTCAATAAACATAAATAAATCTAAAAAAAAAGCTAATTTACAATTTTCTTTCAAAAATATGAAATAATGAGTTCAATTATTTTAATGTTGTCTTTTGAAAAAAATGGCAATGCTTGAACTTTGTTATTTTTAATAAAATGTGTAACGAATTGCACTAGAACTTAAAGAATTTATTCTTAAAATGTACTCAATTTCTTCAAATACACAGAGTTCGGCCAAGTTCGGTCAAAATTTGGCCGAAGGTCGAACTTAGCCGAACATCACCTTTTGGCTGAACTCCGAAGCCGAATACTCGGTCGGACACTACAAATGTGTCAAGTTTAAAGTAGCATTGTTACAAAAATATTCGAATTAGTATAAAAATATGGCTTAGCGAAATTTAAATCGATCTTAAATCGGACATGTATAAAAAATAGTTCCCTTTTCAAAATTGTGATGTAAAAATTAGTCTTTTTAAAATTTAATTCTAATATGATTCTTAAACATTTTTGTACACAATTAACAGATGCGAGCACAATAGTCAAGTAACGCCCATACATCAAAATGTTGTAATAAATTCATTGCCAGCAAGATCAATTTTAAATTAAATGTATGTTGTAGTATATTTTTTTTTTTTGAATACAGTGTGTTGTATATTAAAAACTACATATTCATACTGCTGCTAAATACAACAGTGATCGCAGCAACACCCAAAAGCTTAAAAAATTTCAACAAGTATTACAACAATATATTGAAACCTCGAACTGACCCTGATATCAATACAACTTATACAAATACCAACAAAAATATACAGAAAAAAATTTAAAAAAATATACAACGAACATAAAGCTGAAGAAGAGCAATAACTCCATGAATTAAAAAGAAACGAGGTACAATAAAACACAAAAAAAAAAAATTAAACAAAAAAACTAAAGAGAACTCCACAGATCGCAAGTTATTAATGTAAGAGAAAAAACAAAATAATAATGATAAATAACAATTACAATGAATGACCTCGCTTTTTTTCAAAGTGTATATACGTTTTTTTCAAATTCAAAAAAAAAAATGAGGCAAGATGATATTTTCGGTGGAGGTAGTGGGTAAAACACTTGGTGGTGAGTCAAATTTGACAGTAATTATGAGTCAATTGACATTTAAAAAGTTTCAACAACAAAGAGAGCCAGCCAGACAGAGAGTTATAAGAGACTTTTGTTTCTGATAAACGATGTTAGGAATTTCTATAGATATATACGATATATGCAACAATTTTTTGTATTTTTTGACTAAATTAGAAAATTTATTTAAAAAAAAAACAAACTGTCAGGGTTATAGACAACATGTTCAATGACCTCAAACAAGGGAATAAAATGATTCTATATACTCGTATATAGTATACCAGCTCGTATCCAAAATATTAATCTGTTTATACGAATGATTTCATATATTTTTCATGAAGCAATCATTAATTTCTTCAATATCATTTAAATCTTTTATGCGATTTAAACTTTTAAACAAAAATAAATTGGAATTTTATTTGAACATGATAAATCGCATTACAAGTTTTATTGTTTTACGGTAATTGTAATGCTAGACCGTATAAATTTGACCTCGATTACCCCCACTATTTATAAGATTAGTTTAGGTATTATGAAAATGTCAAAAACCCAAAAATGAAACAATGTAACGAGGGTAGTTTTAGAAATGTGGCGGTAATAATGCATCAACAACGCCTATATTTAACGTGCGCGATATTTACATGTAAAGCCCTTTTCTCAAAATGGGGCCATATATAATTATATATATATATATAATTATATACGAAGATTGGTGGATGTAATTATATATAATTCTGATATAATTATATAAAAAAATGGGTATATCTAATTATACATATATAATTATATAAACTTTTATATATTTTTATATAAATGTACCAATATACAATTTTTCTCGGATTTATTATTTATTTATAAATTATTAAATGTAAAAATGTTTTCTTCAATTACAAGCAGTTTTTACTTTTATTACATGAAACTCAAAATATTTTTTTTTTTTTTTTTTTCATTAATTAATAATCATATAATTACAAATTATATGCTATTACCCTAACCGAGCACCAGCTACTATGGCCTTCGGCGCGTTGTAGCGAAAACAGACCAGTGCCTCTGGTGGGAATCGAACCCACAACCCCCGCACTGATAAGCTAGAACGCTACCAACTAGCCTAACAGGCGCACATATTTTATATTTTTCTATTTCTTTATTTTTACAATTTTGATTTTTAATATATATTAGTGTTGGAAACACTGGTACTTAGTAAATCTTGTTATTTATAAATAAGAAACATTTGAAAGGAATATAATAATTAAAAAACATGTTTTTATAAATAAATCTACAGTATTTCTCCGTAGTATCTGTGTAATTTTAACAAAATCACCACTTAAGTCGAAATTTGTAGTAATTAAGATACCTATTTGTATGAAGTTAGTAAAAATGAAAATTTTTTATAACTTTTTTACTAAATGGAATTTCGAATATCATGTGCGTCTTAATAAGGTCTACAATATCTACCAAAAATAAGTTTATAAAGAGGGTTCGGTCAAAAATCGTCATAAGAAAAAAATCACATAACGTTCGAACTAAGTGAAAATTTACAATGAGGGTTGCATGAATGTGTCTTAATGAGGACATTAATATTTAACAATTAAATTGATTTTAGCTTAAGTGGACTTAAGCGATTTTGTTAAAATGACACAAGATATTTATTGAAATATTTAGTATCATTTTGCAAAAAGGAAATAGTAAGCCAATAGACCTTTTTTGTGAATAGCGTATTTTTCACTTGCGTACTTAAAATATAAATGTTTGGACCCACAATAGATTTCAAATGTTTTACGATCATGTTAAATTTTTTTATTATTTTAAAATAAAAGAAACGCTATTCTTAAGTGAGAATTGTTTCAAAATGAACCGTGATTGGAAAACAGATTAAGAATCGAGAGACCAAAAGCTATTACACAATTATTTCTGTTTAAAGAAGAAGTATTTTAGAGTATAACGGCCCAATGTACAAGTACGGCCAATGTGTTGGATTTTTAACGTTTAAAGTACTGGCACAGTGTCGAAATGATAACACCAATATACGCTTGGCCGTAGTTATTTTCCAACGTTGGCACAGCGATGGAATGCAGTAGTTTACCAGTACTTTAAATAAAATAATTCAGCATGTAATCAGTACTTTAAAAATTCGTTTTTTTTTTTAGAAAAAGTATGAAAAATAACCAATAATTCACAAGTCTTAGCTCATATAAAAGTTGCGATTTTTATTTTAAATGAAAATAAATTTCAATTTAAAAAACATTCAGGAAATTATCAAATTTTTCATTTATTAACATGGATTTATCTCATCTTCGGAATCGGTGTTTTCACGACATTACAGCCGATGTTTGATTTACTCATATATATCGCTGGGGAGATGCAAAACCACTGCAAAATTTTATGCATAAACATAATTTTGGACTTTTGCGACAAAAATATCGGTTATATTAAAAAAATTCACATAAAAATGTTTTAAATTTTCCACGTTTTTTTTTTTTGCATTTTCAAAAATATAAATGAGGTTGAATTACCTAATACATGAACACTTTATTTTTCAATTAGAATGATTCCTCTTTTTAATGCTTCTTCACAAGTAGTTATCAAATTGGGATGCGCTTAATAATTCGAATTCAATCCAAGTTTAAATTAGGGACTGAGTTGCAGCTTAATTTGGTTTAAATACATAATAACCACGCGATTTCGAAACTTTTAAATTATATGTTGAAATATCCAGGATTTGTTAAAATGTAAATGATTTGTTTAACTCCCTGTTTTTATAAAGCGAACTGAATAATTCCTCAGAAGAATACATGTATTTTCCCATGTTACATTTAAAAAATACAATTATTCTTCTGAAGAAAATAGTCCGTACGCTTTTTAAAAACAGGGTGTTATTCTATAAAAGGAATCAACAAAAATCATTCAGATTCTTTGAATAAAATATTGATTAAATAAATTATAAATTAATTTAATCAATTAAATGAGCTTTGAAAACTGATTCGCTAAAATTTTTATCAGATTTAAAAATAATAATCATATAAAACAATTTTTAAATTCCATAATTTTGTTATTACACAATTCTATTGCATAACGCTACACGAAAACACGGCGTTGTATACAAACCAAATTATACAAATTTTGTTGTATTTAGTTTAACAATGCGAAGTTTCAAGACAAAAGTAAAAGAAACGAATGATCGCGTTATGACAAGCAAAGTAAATATTTATAAACCGCGTATAAACGAAAAACAATTTAACAATTAAAAATGTAATGATTAAAATCACAAAATTATAAGTATTTATACAGACTTCTAAAAAACCATAAAAATTATTTCACCATTAACTGAAATGACTCACATGTAGTTTACTTATTGTTGTTCGAGTGTTAAGAGCGTTCAAATGAAGTCGTCATTTTTCAAGGATTGATGAAATTCAAATCAATGGTATTGGAATCATGAATTTCATGAATTGGTATGTGATGAATTTCACATTCGATCGAAATTGAAAATTCAATCGGTTATAATTTGTTTCAGCAAACACATACATATAATTGACTAAAACCTCTATCAACAAAATTAAATGTCAGAAATTGAAATATCCATTTAAACCAAATCGATTGATAGAAGTTTCAGTGAATTATGTGTTTTCTGAAACAAATTATCCCAGCGAAAATAGACCTCCCCAAAAAAAACTATAAAAGCACCTGTTTTACTCACCACATTTTAGATGTTTGTGGTATTAAAAAAGCATTTTTAAATAAATCGAAAAAAAAATCAATATTACGTTTGTAATGTAAGAAGAAACTTAGGTTCGATTCTTACGGCCGGCAGGCTGTTGAAAATTTATCGTATAAATTATCCAATCACCAATGGAAAATCACTGATAACGCCTGTCCATTTAAAAAAAAAGTCAGAAACTAGTCTAGTCTGATTAATAGAGAAAAACGTTTATTCTTCTTCTTAACTTCAAACTTTCTAAAATAAATTTCATTGTGCACAATTAAATAGAAATAAAGCTAGTCCAGTAGTGCGATTCAGTAACTTGTTTTAACGATAATCGAATCGTTTAAAAAAGTAAACAACAAAATTGTCGATTTTGGTATTCAGTAACTTGTTATAACGATAATCGAATTGTTTAAAAAGTAAGCAACAAAATTATCGATTTGCTTTTCATTTACATTTTTAAACGATATTCGCTATTGTTAAAGTCAGCTGTTGTTGTTTTCTAAACGACAACAATTTTTGTGTTCTTTATTCAATCGAGAAAAAGTAAAATTTTTAAATAGAAAAATAGAGTTGTCGACTGTCGTTAAGGTGTACTTAGTGAATCACCTAATCGTTAGTGCAAACAACAAAAGTTGTCGATATATTTTGCGATTGTCGGATCGTTAAAAATTACTGAATCGCACTACATTTGTAATTATATTTTTAAAATCAGACTAGAAAAGTGTTTCGTTCGTTTTTGTTGCGATGGATTTTTTATGTAATTTTGTTTGTTTTCAATTTTATTTAAAATGTATTTGCATTGGAAAAAACAATAAGGAATTCAAGTATTTAAAGTAGTAAATTAAAAATTAAGGAAGTAGAAAATTAAAAATTAAGAAAGTAGAAAATTAAAAATTAAGGAGTTCAAATTCTTTTTTTTTTTAAAAGAGACCATTAAAGTTTTAAATAAATTATGTTTTAAACACAATGTTTGTTTGTGAATAAATGTTTTAATTACACTGCGAAACTTGAAAAATAAAACAAGAGTACAGTCACTGCTCCTAAATATTTCGTTCACGCTGTTTTTTTTTTAATGGCGTACCCAGTTTTTTCTCTTATGGGCCAGATTTTTCGCAATTTAGCATTGAAGTTTTGTAGTTTCACCTAGTGCTGGTAAAAGAATGAGTATTGGGTATCGAGTATTTGTCTTTTTTTTTGTACTCGATACTTAAAACTAATTACTAGATATTTTCAGAGCTGTATTTTGGACAGAAGAACAATACAAAAATGCGAATCCGCTAAAATAATGAGCATTAACATAAAATTCTGCTAGACGAAAAAATCAAAGGCGAAAAGTTTGAAGAAAATAGTTAAAAAACTATAAAAAATACATTGAATATTTTGTAAAGAAGTTTAAAAGTATAGACTAATCTAACAAGTAATGGTTTATACAGGTAATAAATATCTTGTGTTTAATTTAGAATATGTTATAGCTTCCGCAAAATTAAATAAATTCGTGCAAATTTGGGGTTATTTTAAGGGCTCTCTAAAACAGTCATGACCATAAAGTAGTGCGTTTGCGTTAGATCCTACGCAGTCATTGAAAATTAATCGGAGTTCGCCACTTGAAGTTTGCATTTGAATTGTTATACAAAAAATAATGTTCTTTTAAATTGAATAATAACATTTAACGTCCAGTTAATACTTAAAATGAAAAATCGTAGAAAAAATAACTTCAATATAACCATAGTTCAATGAAAATCGGTACCAAGTGAAATTTAACGTATTTCAGCACATAATTGTATTTTATTTTTTTTTTCTGTGAAATATCAATGAATTTGGGTTATTTAAAATCATTTACTCTCTGTCTTATCATTTCGTCCCGAGAAATGGTAATAAAATGCTTAAATCAGCAGTAAATAACCACGTGCTTGATTACTAAGAAGACAAGAATGGAGCAAAATTGATGATTAATACGTTTTTTGTTAAAGTTCTGCCTATTATGGGGCCTCTAGCTTTTCTAAAACTTCGGGTTCTGATGAGTTCTTTAGCCAGATCGAAATACTAGTATCAACCTAGCACATATGTTTGATTTGCTTTATTTTTGTAAATATACGGAGGTTGAAAGTTCGTTATAGACGAAAACACCATTAGATGCCAAATAGCAATTAAAAGTTGTTTAGAAATAATTATTTTTTTTTTATCAAATTCTTCAAATATGTTCCTCAAAAATAAGTTTAAAGACCAAGAAATAAGAATGCTTTAAATAAACGAGTTAATGATTTTTAAGGCCAGGGTAACAAACAAGACAATATTTTTCGAGTAGTATTAAAAACACAAAGGAATACATATTGAAAAATTACACAAAAAGGATAATTTTAATTTACTTTTAAAACTATAAGTAGAGTTTATTTTAGAGAAAAATAGAATATAATTCTTGTAACAAATGAGCCTCTCCTATTACTTTTTCTTATATATTTTCTACTAGTCCCAAAAAAGCTATTTTTTTAATACCACTCAAAAAATATTAGCTTGTTTGTTAACATGGCCTTGAAAATCATTAGCTTTCATATCTTGAGCATTTTTTAATGGATTCTTGTCTGAATATCTTTAAACTTATTTTTCAGACACACATTCGCAAAAATTATTACAATTTTTTAATTTTATCTGAACAACTTAAATCGTCGATTTGTCGTACACTGGTGTTTCCGTCTCAAGCTAAATTTCGATTACTGTTGTTTTTAACATTTTATTGACATTTATAGTGTCGAAATGATAAAGTAATGTGCAAAAGATTATATATATAAAACAAATTGGTTGATATTTCACAGAAAGAAAAAAATATTTTTGTCCAATTATGCATTAAAATTCACCTGGTACCGATTTTCATTGAACCGAGCCCCTATTGAAACTATATTTTCTGCGGTTTTACCTCTTAAGTATTAACTGGACGTTAAGTGCTATTATGCTATTATTGGAAAAATCACGATTTTTTTTATAACAATTAAAATTTTTAAATTTCTATGAAAGTGAGAACCTTTAGGTTTACATTTTTTACCATAATGCTAAATCCAGTTAAATTTCAATGACTGCGTATGCGCTAATGCAAACGCACTACTTTAAGGTTATAACTGTCTTAAAGAGCCCTTAAAATAAGTTTTCCGAAATGGTCAAATTTGTACGAATAATATTATTTTTGCGGAAGTTATAACAAATTGAAAAATAAACACATGGATATTTATTACATATACGAACATTTACTTGTTAGAGTAGTATTTTTAAAATTTAAATTTTTGCGGTTTAGTTGTGGTTACCGCGTTGAACTTTTACACAGAAGGTCCCGGGTTCGATCCCCGGTGCCGGCAACATCAAAATAATATGTATGAGTTTTTTCTATCCCTCATACGTATCGCAATGTCCACCTTCGGTGTTCCCATAGCAATTAACCCCACCGAAGTAAAATAATGAATCAGGGCTATGAACCAAAAAGCTTCAATAAGTTCGCCAACTCTCCATCAGGTGGCGAGCAACAACTGTTCTAAGACTTATCATCTCGCGCAATTACAGTGTTGCCATGTCTGAAGCCCTTCGTCTTTCCCCACCTTTCATCTCTATACTATCCCTTTCCAATGAAAGCAACACACTTAATATAGGAAGTATTTCCTGTGTTGCCTCTCTTTAAAAAAAAAAAAAAAAATTAAAGCTATTTTGGAAACCATTTAAAATCAATTTTTGTAAGTTAAAAATTAGCATATACTGCTTGTTTTATATGCACCAAAAATGTATTTTTAAAGAATGCAAATCATTTTATTTTTGCTGGGCTCAAAAGTTCTGGTTTAAACGGTTCTAGGTAAAGTCCAGGAGAAATGCTCATTTTAAAATTTTCGAAGTTTTAAAGTCTTTTAAATATTATATAAACTCCATATAGGTGCCAACAAAATATATAAATTATGATTATTTTTGAGAAACAAAAATTGATTCGTTATACATACTTTGACCAGAATTATCCAACAACCCTCGTTATAGCCAGAAAAGTGCATATAATTATATACACACACTGTAAACAAAAGTATATTGCCCCATTTTGTGAGCGAATGCTTACAGTGGGAGTAGCTGCAGAAGCTATCATTAACCAATTTTAGTACTCATTTGATGTAGTTGCTCTTTATCTCTTTAGACCAAAATATAAAAATGTACAGCTCTTGGAAATAAATATGCATGTATTATAATATGCAACAAGCCAAATTGTGTAGTAATACAAAATGCAATTTATTGGTGGGTCTGTTGTCTAGCAACTGTTTACATGTTTATACATATTCGGTAGAATTTGGTAAACTTGGATGATGATGAAGGCAAAGTGGAGGGTTTATTTTTAAAATTTTGCGGGTGACGTTATAATAGCATGTATTTAGTCATATCTTTTATGATTATGCTATTTTAACAATATATGTAGTGTTTTTTTTTTTTTTTTTGGAGGGGATTCTCTTTTTTTTTTAATTTATTTTGTAATTGTTGGCCCTCAGCTTTGACTGGTAGTAGTAGTTGTAATGTTGTTGGTGGTTGCTTTTGTTGGTGTTAATATTTTGAGTATTTCATCGTATTGATTTCAACATTTTTGAAAATACGTTCAATGTTACTGCAAAAACACCAAAACACTTATAGGCAGTGGGTAACAAAATTGTTGATATTGAACAGATTTTTAGATTTTGCAACTTGTATCTTTTTTTAATAAGAATTTGAATTTTATAATTTAAAATTAAACAACCTAAGTAGGTAAAAATTTACATATGTGGATATAGTGCTGGTAATTTCCGTTACTTTTCAATATTCGATACTAATCGATATTTTTAATTTGGATACTCGATGGAACTCGATACTTTTAACAGTTTTTAAATTTAAAATTCTCTTTAATTTTTTTAAAATTTTATGAAAATTCTTACTTTTATTGAAAATTAACAATTTAAAAATATATTTTTAAACTTTTTTACAAACTATTCAATGTTTTTTTTTATAGTTTTACGACTTTTTCTTTAAACTTTTCCCCTTTGATATTTTATTCTAGCATAGTTGTATGTATTCTAATGCTAATTATTTTAGTAGAGTCGCATTTTTGTATTATGTTTTATTTTTTTTTTTTTTTTTCAATATACAATTCTGAAAATATCGAGTAAATATTTTTAAATATCGAGTACCCAAAAAAGAACAAATACTCGATACCTACTTATCATTCTCTTACCAGCACTATGTGGATCCATACAGGTTTAACGTATGTTCGATTTGTAGGGAGGCAAAAAAATTGCTCAACGTACAAGCAAAACCGTATTCTAGGGATCAAAATAAGAAACTTTACCCAACGAACCATACCTCTAAAACGAATTCTGATGTCCCGACTTTTGACCCGTAGGGTAAAATTTTGAAAAAGCTCACTTTGATATTTCAGAAAGTAGGGGAATATCTCCAAGATTATGGGAGCTACTTCTTCTCCGGTAGACGCGCTAGCAGATTAACGCATTAATCATCATTCTAGGTGACTGTTAAGGGGTTAAAATTTAAGTTGAAAGAGGGCCTTTTTAGCCGTGTTTTTATAGCAAAATGTACAAATCTCGGGATAGAGATATTTCAGAAAGTAGGAGGAGTCTTTCCAAGATTAGGGTCTCTATTTCTTCTCCGGAAGACGCTCTAGCAGATGAATGTATAAATTATATTCGATTGGGTTGGATTCGATTGGGGCACTCTAAATCGACCCGCCCTAATGCATTTTTAAATCGACCCGCCCTAGTGCATACCCATACATGGATAAATAAATCTCCATACATGCTTCCGTATACATCCATACATGTGTGTTAATGACATTTGAAGCAATATCTACATGATCATACGTGTTCATGCATGTTCATGTGTGATTATACATGTAGGTACATTAGGCAGGGTCAATTGTTTTTGTCAAAAGGAGTAGGTATAGCAAAAACGTAATCTACGAAGAATTCTAAGAAAACGTCCCCAAGCAACTATGGGTCTAAAATCAAAACCTAGCTGCGGCCGACAGAAATAAAAATTCAAATTTTTCGTTACTTTTCGGAATTTTTTAAATTAGAAGTTTGAGTAGATCTCGTTTTTTTTATAATTTAAAGGGTCAAAATTTCCCGGTAATCTTCTTCTTAATAGAGCATATGCAAACGAATACGGCGACAAAAATTGACTAGCACGTCAGATTTCAGAGTAATTTAAAGTTAACAGGTTAAACATTAGTAGGCGCAACATAAATTACATAGTTTAAATACATGGAAATTGCAATTAAATTTAAAACAAAAGGAAATACCAGGTAAATGGTAAAAAAAAACAAGTACGCATCTATATGTTACCTGTAAATTTAGCTATATGTTACCTGTTCATTTATTGCTCGTATGTTATCCTTTTAAAAAGAAATGCTAACAAACGATTAAATTTGTATTTAAAAAATTTTAGGGTTTTTTATGTTTCAAGTGGTAATAAAAGATTATTTAAAAACTTCTAGCAAGAGTATAATAATGCATGCATTCAAATTTTTTCATCATTATTGTTTAAACAATGTCTAAGTTCAGCTATAAAGTTCGCGCTGATATATATTTTCAACAGAAAGATGAAAACGATATTATGTTACACATAATGAATAATCCATTCTTTAAATTAATCAAAATTCATAAGATAAAAATCAAAAATTTTCAATGGCTAACAAATGAACTTCTTTTTAAGAAGCCATCGATAACCGTCAAGGAAACTGGAAAAGTTGGTCGACCAGCAAAACCAATTGACAATTGTAGTGAAAGATCACGAAGACACAAGCACAAGAAAATATCAATGAAGAAATTCCTCATAGTATCATAAAGGACTAACTTCTGCATCAAATTCAACCAACGTAAAATAAGAAAAGTAAAATTGCTATATTTGAAAAAATAGTGGAAGCGAGCCCCATACACACAAAGAGGATTTTAAAAAGTATGCATACACCAACTGAAGAAAAGGAATTAACTCCAGAACTGACTAAAAATCAGTACACAGTATTGCGGAAGCGAACCAATGAAAAATAATGGTGGCATTTTTCCAGATTTAGTTTCTGTCAAAAAAGAGAGCTTATCCTCATAAACTGCTATTAGTGTAACTTCCAAGTTCAGCAGAAAAAAAATTGCAGGATCTTCTTGAACACACTGCAGAACGATTATTAAATAAACTTGATGCTGACTATTTAAAAAAACTTGCAGCAATACTTTAATTTCTAAATGGGGATGGATCCTTTGGTCAGAAACAATAGAAGCAATGTAATTCAAAAAATCCATCAGATGCTTATTTATTCATGGTATCTTTCGTTCCATTGCGTTTAACAAAGACTTATATTGGTTTAGAGCCGTCAACTAGTAGAGCTACAGAAATGGATGTATGGAAAAATTAAATTCCCTCCTCAACTTAGTATTACAGACCAAACAAGTTTTCTTACAAAAAAAAAAACTTTCCTCTTCATGCCAGAATTCGTTTTATGGAGCATATTCTAAAATTGGGTTATAATTTGGAATTTGGCCCGTTAGGCGAAACAGTGAGAAAAGTCAAAGAAAATGTAGAAAACATTAAGAAAAAAAAAAAAAAAATCAAGAAAAAATATCATCAGCTACGCCTTATAATTGACCAGCCAAAACAAGGAGAAGGAAATTCAAATGATGAAAACACTGCAAGAAAATTATTTTCCGATCCAGAAACTGCACCATCTACCACAGGAGTACATTATGAATTAATAATTATGAAAAAAGGGGGTCAGTATGACAAAAAAGTTGGTCAGTATGACATATGCCAACCACAGTTCATAAAATGTTGTACCATGGGGACCAAATTCAACACAATATGCTACCAATTGGAGATCTATCTGAAGAAGCGCAAGAAAAAAGGAACAAAGACTACAGATTCTTTCTCGAGCACAATACAAGATAAATGTCCAGATGTTGTACTAATGAAGATGTTAACACTATTTTGTTGTGCACATCAGATCCACATATGTCCAGTATTCGACAAAAATATAAATCAACCTCAATCGATTGAGATAAAGAAGCTAAAAAACTTCTGGAAAATGAAAATCAAAGCTATTTAGAAAACATTTTTACAAATATTGTTTAATTTAAGTAGTTTGAAGATTATAAGTATATGTCTCTCATTTGCGTCATAAGTCAAAAAATGCAATTTTTGACTTAATGATGCAGATTTATTAGTTATATCATATTTATATTGTGTAAAAATTTCATATTAATATCTTGTATAATTTCGAGATAGAGGATAATATATTTTATTTTTTCTTTAAACTGTGCTACTTACAGGTCTCTCGATAATTAGCGAATTCGCACACAACTCTCACTAAGAAAAATACATTAAAACCCCCTATTTATAAAAACCGTGACCAAATAAATAGAGAAAGCGTCAAGCGATGCAGATATGGACTAAAAACTTTAAACTCGTTTTCTTCAAAATCGTGTTTTTTGAGTTATGTCAGTCTTGCAGTAAATGAGCGATTTTTGTATTAATACATATGAATAAAATATTAAGGGTCCGCCATCTAACGTTTTTTTTTCAACTAGTGCTTATTTCGTGAATGGTAACACTTAGCTTAGCTCATGTCTGATTTGACAGATAATTAGTTTTATCCTTCCGCTGAACGAATATGGTTGTGTATACGCTTGAACAACGGTGGGAAATATTGCGACATTACTTTGAAAATCATGCTAATGTTGCAGAATGTGTAAGCAAGGAGTGGCCGTTACAGTCAATGGCGATCGTTATCGGGCCATGTTGAACGAATTTTTGTTCACAAAAATTGAAGAGGAGGATATTGGCAACATTTGGTTTCAACAGGACGGCGCTACGTGCCACACAGCCGAAGCTACACTCGATGTTTTGCGCCCTGTTTTTGAAGATCGCATTATCAGCCGCTCAGCTGATGTCGTTTGGCCACCTCGGAGCTGCGATTTGACACCGTTGGACTATTATTTGTGGGGTGCCGTCAAAGATAAGTGTTACGCCAACAAGCCAGGTACAATTGACGCTTTAAAGGACAATATTCGTGAAGCCATTTGTGAAATACAGCTGCACACAATCGATAATGTGCTTAAAAATTGGACCGATCGTGTAGGCTACTGCATGGCCAGAAAATATTCAGTAGTTTTTTTATAGCATTTTCAAAAAAAAAAAAGTTATTTGGCGGACCCTTTATATTATAAACCCATAATAAATTTTGAATTTTACGTATAGGGTATTTTTCAGTGCATAAGAAAATTTCGTAGTTCAAAAATAGTTCCAGATTTTCTTGGCAACGCTTAAATATTTTTTAAAAATTATGTCAAACACAAGATTATATCCCTGTTTATTATTTAATATAAGTAGTGAGCAAAATATGTTGGTTTGAAAGGACATTCCCAGGATTTTCACTTTTAACTTTGCAAATGACAAATACCTATATTGTTGCCATTTTAGATTGCTAAGCATAAAGTTGGGACTAAAATGTAAAAGGTACTTGTAGCAAAAAACACTTTAAGGGCAAATAACTTTTCTAAAAATGAAAAAGAGAGTTTAACTTTAACATAAACCACAGAAATTTTCATATAAATTTGACAGTCATAACTATGGTTAAGCCATAAGCTTTGGTTAATCTGAGATAAGTTAGCAGGTTAGCCGACTCAATTAATGATTTATGAAGGATCTTTATAATTTTTGAAATTTAATACAAATTCTTTAGTTCTTTTCAAATTATATTAACCCTTTGACGGCCACAGGCAAGTACGCTTGCCCAAGCGCTTCTGGCGCTTACAATTGTCCAGGTAAAAGATAGAGTCCAATATGTCCAAAGGTAGTTTGTAAAGGATGGTTGGGGCAATAAAAATTTTAAGGGCGGTAAATATATATCTGAATTCTTTAGGAATTCATTCCCTAGGGAATAAATTCCCTGACCAAAAGTTGAATTAACCGCATTTAAATGAATTAACTTTGAATGAATTTTTAATTTAATGCGTAATGTTTTAGTCATGGAATCCATTCTCTTAATTTGAATTCATTCACAGGAATGCATTCTTAGTATTTTCTGGTTAAATAATTCTTTCCTTCAATTCCTTTCATTCCTGAATTCAATTTTAGGGAATTCATTACCAAATTGCAATATTATTGCAGAGTTTGTAGATTTTGTTCTTTAATATATTACCATATATGGTAAAAGAATATAAAAAAAAAAAAAAAAAATGAGATTTCAAAGTGTATAGGTACACATACATTTCGCAATATTATTGCAAATATTATTGCCAGTATTATTGTCATTTTGCCTTACACAGTGCAATAAGATGTACAATACTTTGGCACAAAATATGCCACCACTATTTTGTTCTGTTGTGGAGGGATATATAAATTGCACAATGTGGCCTGGCCAGCCAACATACTATATTTTTCACATTTCTTGGTTGCGCAATTAGAATCACAACCTTTTAGACTTTTTTCAATATATTGTACAACCTTCCAATATGACACACATATTGCGTAATGTATGGGTACCTTTATGAGTGCCTTATAGACATATTTTCTAGATTTGCACGAGTATACAAATAATTTGTGAGCCCCGGTAGGCCAGTTGGTAGCGTGCTGGCTTATCAGTGCGGGGGTCGTGGGTTCGATTCTCACCAGAGGCACTGGTCTGTTTTCGTTACAACGCGCCGAAGGTCATAGTAGCTAGTGCTCTGTTAGGGTAATCGTATATAATTTGTAATTATATAATTATTAATTAATAAAAAAAAAAATTGAATGACAGCGTATTTTTTTATATTTAAATAGTTGGCAACACTATTTTATATGCAATAGGTTTGCCAGCCACTGTACTTTTTTCATTTTTTGTTTTGCTTCATACATTTACTATTGTAGTTTTTGTTGTTGATGTAGCTTTTTGGGGTTTTATGTATATTTGGTGTGTTAATGGCAATAACGAGTTTAAGATCTTGTAGTTGTTGTACAACAATTATGTTGTAAACACTGTCATTTATTTAAAAAATATAACGTAAATGTACGAGTGAGCAAATATAAACGTGTAGCAAGCCAGCCAGCCAGCCAGAGAGCACACACCAATGTGTTTAAGAAATATTAATAATATTTTGCAATATACTAAAGGTTGGCACAGAATTCTTACAAACTTCTTACAATAACCCTTTACAAAAACTCTAATCCTGGAAGTGAGTTCGAGAAAGGGAAATGTAAGAATTTTTCAAAGAATTCACTAATACTACTATGGGAATTAGAAATAATAGGGACTGAATAGGATTTCGAAATCTAACTTACCTTGCTTCATCTACGAAGAAAAACCGCTTTAGCTTAAGATCACGCAGGATAATACCATTACGATGACATATTAAAACAGTTTCACAGATTTGATGGAATAAAGAGCGGGCTTCAGCCTCACAAAGGCGATGTTTATCACGGAGATACGTATGTAAATCCTCAAATACTCCAGCGGTGGTATCGGTGGGCGATAAAGGTTGAGGTGCCGACAATATCACATAAGTGCGTTGCTTATTTAGTGGTACTATATCCTGTACACCTCGTATCAATTGATGACCATTAATCGAGCTGCGACACTGTTCAGGTTCTTGTTGTAGCTTAAAATAGGCTTGTTGTACTTTGTGCAGGGGTTCATTAATAACTTTACACAGGAACTGTTCTCCGGTATAGACATCGGTACACTTGAGGTTCGACATATTCATATCGACCAAGTGGCGATAGCAGGAGGGTGCTTTGACAAAGGCTGCAGCTGGTATATGTTTAGGTTTGGCACATATTAAATAACGGTCTTTAACTACATTAACCGCCGCATCCATTGTAGAATCCAAACGCAGCGATTGCAATTCAAAGGCACCACCTGGAGTAGAAAGCTTTTTACGTATAGTCTGTAACATAATGGCATCCAAGAAATTCTTCTTGGGTGTAGATAAACCAGAAGATGATGAAGAGGGTGTGGTGGGAAGATAACTGTTGTTAGATCTGGTAGAATTTCCGGCTGTAGAGTCGGTAGAAGGTGTTGGTGAGGCGGGTGCTGAATAGGTGGTTTTTGTAGTTGTTGTGGGAATTATGGACGTGGCAGGTGTTACTACTGAGGCAGTTGTGTTATTTGTTGTATCCATATTGTTGGTTAGGTAATCCAAGTTTTGTTTTATTTATTAAATATTAGATATTTTAAATATTTTAGTGTTAAACACTAAATTGGCAAATAATATCACTGATTTTTTTATTTTTTCAACACTTTGGTTGTTTAAAATTTTTGTTAAATATAAACTTTGTTTTATTACTTCTCTCTCTTCTTAAATATTCTTTTTAAAGTTATTTTTATGCGCACTTTTGTGTTGTCATTCCAATTCTCTCTCGTTAGTCATACGTCGTTTACGTTTTATAAACTGGCATTGCTTCAGTGTAAAATTTTCATTACCGTTTTAAATTTTTATAAAAATATTTAACCTTTTTCAGAACATTTTGTTTAAAAAATGCTGATGTAAGTTTAATTAATTCTTACGAAATATATTTTTTGATCGACGAACAACAAATGGTGACGATTTTAAAACAAATCTTTTTAATATACAAACAAAATTATTCTTCGTTCTACTTTTTACGCTTATCGGTTTATCTTTGTAATGCGTTTATACGTGTTCCACGTCTGCTTCTAGAAATTCAACTGACGTATTTCAATTTACTAAATTCACAAGCACTAAGCAACAGCGCATATTAATGCTGCCAGCAGTGTTGCCAGGTCCTTTGAGCTTAAAATCGTCCAATTTTCCAGAAAAAATCGTCATCATATTTTGAAAAATTGTCAAAAAAATTTTAAAAAATCGTCGAAATAAAAAATATTTGAAATGAGTTAGTTTTAATAGAAAAATAAAATACAATAATGTGCTTACGTGTTATCTTTGTAATGTAATCATGACATTTTACAACGATAGCAAATTTATCACTTATCACTACATACTTCTGTAAACAACACTTCAGTAGCACAATTTTTTAAATCTTAAATTCTTTTTAAAAATTTGAAAATTCTCTAACAATATTATTTTCTTTAATTATTAAATTTGGACTTCCATTCAACCCTCTCTTTTAAAATCCTGAACTGGTTTTAAGGGAGTTTCGAAAAAATGTGTTAACAGTGGTACTTTTAATTAATTAGTTTTCATGCTTTTAAGCAATTTTAATTAAATTTTTAAGTTAATTTGTATTCTCTTCATAAGCTTTGTATAATTATGTTGTGTTTGTTTATATATACCAAAAAATCTGCATTAAAAAACCTATTAAAACTGTTTCTCATAAAACCAGTTGGCATATAAAATTTACCAGATGTTGAGTACCTTGGGTTTTCTTTAAACTTTGTGGTCTTTAGTTTAATACAATAGATTCTGAAGTTTTTGATTATTTCATGTCTTTTATTTTGGGGTTGGTTTTGATATTTCTACTTATAAATAATTTTTATTCAAAAATTGTTTATAAATTCTTCTTTCAAATATAAATTGTAAATATCTGAAAATAGTTTTTTATTTTTAACGAAATACTATAAATCCAAAACAAGACCCGGTGGCAAATAAATATGTTTGGCTGAAATATTAAACTATTGTCAAAAATCGTCATTTTGGGAGCAAAAGTCGTCCAATCGTCATTTAATTATTTTGGGTACTAAAAATCGTCAAAATGACGATAAATCGTCAAACCTGGTAACACTGGCTGCCAGATTGTTTCAAATTTTTAAACATTAATTACAAATTAGAGAGCAAGAGCATGTTATGAATATATACTGTTGGCTCTTTCTTTCTTTAGTAATTGCGTATCTTCCATAGTATTAAGCTATCTCGTTCATACTGTTTTATAGCTAACTAAGCAAAGAGATTAAAAATAGAGCTTTATAATAAAGAAAAAACAACAAAAACAATAAGGAAATTCTCTTGAAAACGTTATATTTTCAAAAATATTTGCAACGTTTAAATTTCAAAATTATGCGTAAATATTTTTCTAGCTTCCAAAACTGAACATTTTTAAAATCGTTATAGAATAATCTAAATTTTCGCATTATAACCTCCATAAATCAACAAAATGACTAGAAGTCATCAATGAAAAATGCCAACCCTTAAAAAATTCAAACAAACATAAACAAACTCAAACAATTGTTAAAACGTCACATGCAATTGTATACATTTGTGTGCGTAGTACAGTTGTGTTAAAGAAATTCCTTCGTCCTTTTTGTTTGTATGGAGTTTAACATTTGTGTTTCTTGTTCTTCAGTGAAATTACAAAACACACTTACATACAGTGTCGTGCAAAACAATTCCAACAAAACATACGTATATTTCATCTTACAGGTCGGTTAGAAAAAAGATTTTGATTAGATCTTTTATGATATTGAATAGAACAGGGCTGGCAAAACTATGACACGGATTTTCGGTGGGTGGCATGCCACATTGTTTTGATTATTTTAAAAAATATTTATAAATAAATAAATATTTATTTTCGCTATTTTAATAGCCAAAAATATTAAAATTGATCATAAAGATTATAAATTATCTTTCGAAATGATAAAGAAAATGTTTAAATAAAGTCTTTTTGAAAACTTTTAGTTTTTGATAACAATTTTCTATTGAATTTGATAATTAAATACAATAAGTTTTGAAAAACTACTAGTTTTTGGTTGTAGTGTAAATGTGGTATTTAATCTTTTTTTTACAAAATTTTGGTAAAAAATCAAAAGTTCGTTTTACAAAAGTCAAAGCTCCACAAGCTTTTCGGATATTGTAATTTTGCATTTTTAACATAGAAAGTGTCGAAATTCGCTCTTAAATGTGTAATAAGCAGAGAAGACAAATTTATCTATTTGTTTTTTTGCCATTTTTTCTCATATTTGCTTATTTTGGCATTTTTGATTTTTAATTTTCGGCTTAAAACGAGCTTCTCCCGAAGATTTTTAAACTTTAAAATTGCCCTTATCAAACTTCCTTAGCTTGCAAAGATTTTTTCCAAAATTTTTTGATTTTTCTTTTTAAGTAAATTTTTTTTAATATTTTGTGTTTGCTATTTTTTAGCTTTTTTCCTAACACGTCGGATTTTGTGTAGCAAAAATCAGAAAAAGTTTCTTGTAATTTTGGATTTATAGAAATTTAAATGTTTCGAAGGAAAAAAGCGTTATAAACGGATAAATAAAATAAATGCCAGAAAATTAAAAAAAAAAAATAAATTCTGCAATAAAATTGCAATTAAAAAACGTTTAAAAAGCAGATACAAAAAATAATTAATTTTTTGTTCCAGCAAACCTTAATAAAAATGTACACGAGTGCTCGAAAATTAAGAATCCTAAAAAATGTTAAGTTTTCTTCGATCTTCTTTTATTTTATTCTTTTTAGTTTAAACGAGCTTAAGATCATTTATTTATTAATTATTTATTTCCAATATTTCGTCTCCACATTGGGTGGAGACGAATAATATTTGTTCCCTGAAGGTCACCCAATGTGGAGACGAAATATTGGAAATAAATAATTAATAAATAAATTATCTTAAGCTCGTTTAAACTAAAAAGAATAAAATCCTAAAAAATTTTAAAATATATAAAATGAGAAATTCTTCTTCTTTGGTGATGACATTTTTAAAAGAAAAAATTTTCCGAATTTTAAAAGATTGCACTGCGTAAGGCATTTAAAAAATTTCATTAAGGTGGCACGCGACACTTTTTTACCACATAATATGTTTGTTTTTGGCTCGCAACTAAAAAATTCTTGCCACCCCTGTAACATTGTATATAGAAGGTATATAGTTGTATAATAGTATAAAATATCCAATAAAAACGTTGATTCTAACCAACTTGGAAGATGAAATATTTCAAAACAAAGATTAACGTTTGCTTTGTTGCTTTTGTTTTACGCGGCACTGTATTTAATAATGTTGCTGCTATAGCAATCTTTATTTTAAAAACTTTTAAATGTTATAATAACTCCAACATCAGTTTGGCTGCAGGTAGGTAGAATTTTGTGGATGCATTTTTATTTAGCAGCTGCTGCTGCAAGGTGATTCACATGGTTTCTAGGAAACAAAACATACATAAGGAAACTAAAATCCCTTAAAAGAAGATTTTGTGTTTTGTTTCTACCATGATTTATTTTTATGTCGTGTTAAGGTGTACTCGTATTAAAACTAATATTCACATCAAAAATCATAATTAATATACATAATCTTAAAATTAATTTCAGGTTAAAATAGAAAAATAAAAACTCGGTAGTATTAAAATTTCGATAACTATTCGGAAATTAGAATCTTAATTCAGATTTTCAATAATATTAAAAAACTGAATAGATTCTAATTTCAGAATACATAGTTATCGACATTTGAATGCTTCCGTGTTTTTTTAATTTTCTATTATGAGACTAAAACAAAATTACAAACTAAATAATAAAAGGTTTTTAACGTTAAGGCTCTTTGTTAGCATTAGTCTTGATCATGTATGTTTCGTTTTATAACGAAATTCATTGCCGAAGTTAATATTTAAATTTCAACGGTCTTTTTTTGTACGTTTTTTTTTGTACGCGAATCATTCTAGATCATGTGCTGTGTTGATTTTTTAGCATTTTATTAGCCAAACATGTCACTATTTGTTTCTTGCAGGGTTGGCAAGCGATTTATATAGAAAGTGACGCATACTAATGGATGATATTAAAAATTTCTTAGTCATGCTGCATTTAGAGCAAAAAGTTAATCTAGTAAAAAGTTGCTTAACTGCTTAATTTCAGTGCAAACATATGCTGTTTATCCACTATCGTTATGCTTTAAATACTGTTACCGAAATAATTGAAATACCGTTATCGGTAAAATACCGTTACCAATATAAATAAATACCGCTATCGCTAAAATACCGTTACCGAAATAATCTGACAAAATAAGAAAGAATAATTGCTGTACATATATAGGTTACATTAGGCCGGGTCGATTTGTATGGAGGCAAAAAAAAATCGCTCAACGTTCAAGGAAATTCGTATTCTAGGGATCAAAATAAGAAACTTTGCCGAAGGAACCATACCTCTAAAACGAATTCTGATGTCCCGACTTTTGACCCGTAGGGTCAAATTTTGAAAAAGCCCACTTTGATATTTCAGAAAGTAGGAGGAATCTCTCCAAGATTATGGGAGATACTTCTTCTCTGGGAGACGCGCTAACAGATTAATGCATAAATCATCATTCTAGGGGTTAAAATTTAAAAGAGGGCCTTTTTAGCCGTGTTTTTTTTTAGCAAAATGTACAAATCTCGGGATAGAAATATTTCAGAAAGTAGGAGGAGTCTTTCCAAGATTAGGGTCTCTATTTCTTCTCTGGAAGAAATAGAGTATAAATATATTCGATTGGGTTGGATTCGATTGGTTCACTCTAAATGGGTCAAAGTGGGATTTTTCAAAATTTCACCCTACGGGTCAAATGTCGGGACATCAGAATTCGTTTTAGAGGTATGGTTCCTTCGGCAAAGTTTCTTATTTTTATCCCTAGAATACGATTTTCCTTGAACGTTGAGCGATTTTTAAATCGACCCGCCCTAGTATACATATATTTTCCCAAAGCTTGATCATAAACTAATTCGTTATTAAAATTCGGGTATAATGGGGGTAAAAATTATCGATGTGCATTGACATTACCATTATCTGAATAACTTAAATAACATTATCCTTAAAATACCGTTACCGAAATAACTGAAAATCCGTTACCCTAAAAAAACGTTACCTAATTAAAAAACTAACCTAAAACGTTAACTAAAATACCGTTACTGCTAAAATACCGTTACCGAAATAAGTAAAATACCGTTAACGCTAAAAATCCGTTATCGGAATAACTGAAATATCGTTAACCCTAAAATACCGTTACCGAAATAAAAGATAATAGCGTTACTCTTACCGATACCCGAATCGAATCGCGGTTACCAACCATGCTATGTACGGTTGAAATAATTTGTTAAAATTAAATTAATTCATTTGATTCTCGAATAGAATCAACAAAACTCCAACTGATTCTTTGAATAAGCTATTGATTGAATAAAGTAGCATATAATTGAAATAATGTATTATTTTTAGAATCGATTCGTTGAAAATTAAATCCGATTTTAAGTGTCGAAAACACTTGCAATATTATTGCACAACTTCTCGAATTGTTCTTTAGTCTAATGTTGTTTTAGATTAAAGAACAAAATCGAATAATTGTACAATAATATTGTTATCTTTTTGAATGAATTAATGAATTATGTTTTTGTATAGATAACGGTGTATTAGGGGTGCTTGCCATCCATGAGTTTCTTGTTATTGCAGTAACGTATTTTTAAATACACACTTCTTAAACAAAATTTGAATTTTTGTCGCTGTTAAGAAACTCGAAGTAACAAATTTTGTTTGAGTACACCATAATTAAATTTTGCAAGTTTCTCAAAATTTATCATATTGGAGTTTCAACTTTCAATTTCATTTTTAAACGAAATTCAAACTAAAGCAACAACAAAGGTATAAATGTTAAAAAAAAACTTTGCTGTATCTTTTAATTTTAAATTTCAACGGTTTTTAACGTTCGTTTGTTCATTCTTTATTCAAAATATTCTGGATCATTTGCCGTTGCCGTTGTTGTTGTAGTTTATACTTTTTTTAAATGGCAAAACATGTTATTTTGTTTTCGTTCGTTATTGTTTACTTATTATTGAGTGCCCTTAACAACTGCGTCACAAAGTTATCCCGCGTGCTCCACTTTATGAATGAAGACGCAGTCGAGAGGGGCAGTTTTGTACAACGTATGTTTAGTATAGTTGACTGTGTGTATGATAAGTCTCAAAGTTATTCACACTTTAAAACAATATACAAAATGATACAGTATTAAGCAAGGTCGGCAACCGAAACGAATTACGGTATTGGCCTCGATTTTTTTTGTTTCCGTATTGGTTTTGGTATTACATTAATACCGATACGTTCCGGTATTATTGGAAAACGGCGGTTTTACAATAAGTCTGTTCGTCGTCGTTACAGCGGGTGCAAAATTTACCCGAAACAACAAAAATTTTCACAACAGAAACGCTTTATTTTAAAAGTGGGTACCCGCAGTAACGTACGTCGACCAGACCTTATAATTTAAAAGTTGTCAACGCAAATTAAAAAATTTATAACCGTAAGTTAAGTTACCTATATGATTTATTATTAACATAAGACGTTAAAGTTAAATTAATTAGCAGTTTTGGATATTTTGCATTAAAAACATTTTATAATTTTACGATTTTTAAAACAAACCGATTCAATACCGATACGATAGTAGTGTTAAGGGAAACGGTTAAGGTATACCGGTATTTTTGAAATCAAGGAATTCGGTATTGGTAGCAGTTTTTAATTTGAAAGGGTTTTAAGACCTTATTAAACCTTATTAAAAACGTATCGATTGCCAACCTTGGTATTAAGTATTCTTAACCACTATCATCTTTCCATTTACTGACTGATGCGTCATGAAAGTGTGCACTAGGTTTTTATGTAAATAAATTTTGAAAATAATTGACATTCCGGTAGTGTGTGATGATGTATTTCACTTTCGGTCGAAATTTTCCATATCGCGAATATATCAGGAAAAAATAATCGTGAATTATTAAGAGAAGGGTAGAAGGGGGAGCTTTCGCCAGTGGGGCAAAAACGCCACCCCCTTTTATCTCTAAATTTGAGAGAGATAATATATAAGCTTAAATGATAATTTGTTCAGTTTTTGATTATGTTTTATACCTCCAAGTTTGATGGGTTTACTACACACGTAGTCTCGGATAGACACATTTTTGTGTACCAAAATCGGACACTCCAACACCTCTCCATAGTGAAAATTTGGTGCAACGGAATCTTCAAATTAAACTTAAAGTGGCCTCTCATTTCCGCTGTATTTTCTAAACTAATGTAGACTCATAATTATAACGTAATTATCTCTAAAACCCACTTTTAAAATTAATCCAATTGTGGATTGTGTGTTGGGGCAGTTTAACCGTTTTAGGTTGCTTTGAAAAACATTAACAATATAATACATATGAATAAAGAAATATGTAATTTGCTTTATTTTTTTACTTGAAAATATTTTTCTTTTGCATATGTCAAGAATACACTGAGAGCATTATCTGCATGATATCAATGAGTTTTTGCATTATATCAACGAATTGTCACTTAAACTCGTCCCTTGAATCGTTTAATTAAATTAATGCAGTTTTTTATAAAATTTTATGAAAAATTTAATATTATTTATTAAAAATTTCATACGACTAATGAAAAAGTTTCATAAAGCTTTTTCATGAAATTTTTCATTCATATTGTGAAGAAAACTTCATTAGTTTAGTGAACAAATTTCATTAAAACTCCTCCAACAAATTCTCTCTGTGTAGTTGGTCTTTTTTCGGTACTCTGCATAATTGGCATTCTTCTTCTATTTGTCAAGCTTTTACATAGAGAGAACTTTCGAGGACGAAAAATAATGAACAGTTTATGTAAATTAATGAACCTTTTTTTTACAAAATCAGCGAACATTTTTTTTAACATTAATGAAAAGTTTCATACTTTTTATGAAACTAGTTTCTTAAAGTAACTTCTTTACTAAGTTAATGAAACTTTTAATAAATAAAATGGTATTTTTCATAAAAATTAAAAAATTGTATTAGTTTAATGAAATGTTTCAGTGGACGTGTTCAAGAGCAACTACATTGGTTATATGCAAATCTTCATTAATACCATGCAGATAATTCTCTCAGTGTAATATTAAATATGCCGAATACAAGCATTATTTGTCCAAATTAATTGGTTAATTAATTGGTAAAAATCTGTATTTTGTCCAAAAATCGATAAAAAATTTATTTGACGTTGAAATGTTTTGCAGAATAACTTCGGTGGTTTATGGTAAACACATCAACCTAAATAAAAAGTATGATTGTTGAAGATAAATTCTACACAGAGAAAATTTAGTGGTCGAAATATGTACAGTAAAGTAATGTAACATTTCTTTATATAGTGAGCGAAAAATTTCTTAAAATTACTGAAAAGCTCACTTTTTATGAAATTTGTTTTTTAATAAAACTTTTTCATTGAATGAATGAAACTATTAATTAATGAAATGTTTTTTTTTTTTTCATAAAATTCTATGAAACTTGCATTAGTTTAATTAAAAGTTTCAATGAACGAGTTCCAGTTGCTTCTACGCAAAAATAAATTAATATCAATTCTCTTAATGTAGTATTCGATTGAACAGTTTGGCCAAAAGATATATTTTATGGTTTTGTTGACATTTGGAGGCATTATAGACAAGTTTCGATATTGCACCGAGAGAATTATCTGCATGATATTTAAGATTTTTTGCATTAAATCAATGAAATTGCATTGGAATTAGTCTTTTGAAACTTTTCATTAAGTTAATGCAAATTTCCACAAAATTTATGAAGAAATATAATTTATTTATGTAAATTTTCTTACACTCAATGAAGAAGTTTCATTAAAAACTGGATTCATAAAAATATAAACTTTTCATTCATTTTAAGAAAAATTTCGTTTATTTTGTGAAGAAACGTTTGTTATAGGGAAATAGGGAAATATGAAAAATGTTAACAATGTAGAACCCTTACCGGGTTCTACATTGTTAACATTTTTCTAAATTCCAATTGATGTTTTCTGAATATCAATTGATCAATTGATGTTTTCTTAATTTCTAAATTTTAAATGATATCTGAATTTCTAATGGAAATTCTGAATTTCAATTCATAATTTCTGAATTTCAAATGGAAAATCTGAATTTCTATTGATGTTTTCTGAATTTCAAATCGAAATTCTGCATTTTAATTGAATTTTTCTGAATTACAATTGCAAAAGTAGTAGTATAAATGTAGTATTATACTACAGCCAAAAACTTGTAAATTTTGAAAACTACTTGTATTTAGTTGTCAACTTCTATATATATTTTATAGCAAAAACTAGAAGTTTTCAGAAACTATTAGTTTTTAGCTGTAGCATAAATGATGTATACGAAATGTGTGAAATTATAATACAAAAGACAATAAATGTACAATTTCTTACAGCTTCTTAAAGTAAAAAATTATGCGTTTCTTGTCTTCATCTGCATTTACATTTACCATCGAAACTGAATTAAATGCCATTACCAAAATAACTGAAAACTCGTTATCCTTAAAATTATTTTATCGAAATAACTAAAATACCGTTACCGAAATAAGATAAATACCGTTATCGTTGAACTGAAATACCGAAATATCGTTACCCCTCAAATACCGTTACCGAAATAAGAGAAAATAGCTTTAGCCTACCGATAACAGCATCAAATCTGTTACAATCCATAAAAATTACAAAATTCGTGTTGGCGTTATTTTTGAGGTGAAAATGTACTCATTTAAATGATATTCATATTGATTTTTTTCATGGAAAGGTCAAAGGTCACTTTTGGGGCCTGGAGTTTAAAAATATAGGCTTATTATTGAATCCTCATCTTTGAGTTATAGCCAAAAAACACGGTCCTGCGGTATAAACTAGAATGCTTAAACTGAAAAACGATAAATTTAAAGTTTTTTGCAGAATCCTGAAGATATCCTTAAATATTAAAACAAATTATTATATCTAAATGAATGCTTAACTTCCGTAGATTGTAAATATAAAAAAAGTTTTTAACATTTTAAGTTCGATTCCATGGTGATGAAAAAAAAGTGCTAAAAACAAGGTGTTTAATGAAAATCAAAAAGTTGATATATCTCAAAAACTGCAATATTTGAGATCAGCGTGCCAAAATTGTGCGAAAATTGATTTTTTTTTTAAAAAGAGAAGCAACACTCAGGAAATTCTTCCTATTAATTAATGTGTTGCTTTCTTTGGAAAGGGGATAGTGGAGAGATGAAAGGTGGTGAAAGATGGTGAAAGACGAAGGTAATTGCCCGAAATGATAAGTCTAAGAACAGTTGTTGATCGCCACCTGATGTAGAGTTAGCGAATTTATTGAAGCTTTTTGTTTTATAGCCCTGATTCATTATTTTACTTCGGTGGAGTTAAGTGCTATGGGAACATTAAGGTTGTGAAATTTTAAGAAGTGAATCAATTTATTTTTATTACACAATATTGGATGGAAAATTTAGAATTTGTGCTAACCATGTGTGGCCAACACCGAACAACCCGATCACGTTTGCACTTCCTGTTTTACAAGTTTCTTGTTAAAACTATTAAATATCTAAACAATGTAGGAATAATAATAATAATAATATTAATATTAATAACAATGATTGTCAATTAAATATTTAACTTTGCTGCAGAAAATATTGCGAGTTTTTTAATTTAATGCGAAAGTGAAAGTAATTTCTTTTTTACTTTTATCTTGCACAATTCGCAATTTGCCAAAGAGTAACGTATTACAATGTACTCACTTTTTGAATACATATTGGGGTAAATATACCAAAACAACTAAATACTATTCACATGAAGAGAAAACAATATAAGCAATTGAGAGGGGAAGGGGGAGATGAGGCAGGTTTTTGAAATACACTACTGACCAACTTCAACCATGACATGCAAATGTATCTGCTGTTAATTAATGTGGTTATATCATTATATTTCCGCTATATCAACTAACTTTCTTTAATCTTCTTCGTCTCCATATCCATACACTTTCTCTATGAGTCGTTGAACCTTGTTTTGAATAAAGAAATGCTTTCTAAAACTCCAGTTCAATAACCCGTCTTTCAAAACATGGCACATTTCCCTATCGCACTATCAACAGTTATAAGCAAGCCAGCCATCCAACCAAGCAAACAACCACTCTCACCTTCTAACACACACAGGCTGTGTTGTCAGAGCTTTGAAGCTGATATTCATTTTTAGTAAAACTCTGGTAATTCTCTGATTAATCAATGAACAGCTTTCCATGGAGAGGGGATTGAGGATAGATAGAGGAGAGATAAAAGGCATGGATTCAGGGAGAGGAAAATAGGACATTTTCTACCCCAAAAATAAAAATGTTTAATACAAAAATATAAATAGGAATAAGAAAGTAAGTTCAAAAATATTTTAGCTTCCCTCCCCAAAACCTTTTCATGAATCCGAGCCTGGCTTTAAATATGGCAACACTGTAATTGTGTGAGATGAAAAATGGTAAACAGTTTTTGAGCGCCATCTGATAGAGAATTGGCAAACTTGTTGCAGCTTTTTAGTCGGGCAGTCAGAAAAAATATACTAGCAACAATTCCGATCTTTCTGATCTCTCGGAAGCTTAGATTATACATCTCCAAAGATCAAAATAGTTGTAAATTTCGATTGCAAATTTAACAAGATTGAATGAATTCAGCTATCAATATATTCCTTAAAAGCTCTGTCTAGCATTCAACTTGTTAGTTTTTATTCGACTGGTTGTTTTCTATATTTTTAATACATTCGGGTAAAGCAAAGATCGACTTGCGCACTTAACAATATTAAACAACAAACAATCAAAAGCTTTCCAAACAAGAGGCCAATGACACTACATGCATGTGTCGTTCAAAGAAAGTTACTAAAATATGTAAGTTTTTTACATAGATGCGATACAAACAAACATTTATAAAAAATACAAACTATGTATTGCACAAAACCCGGTAACGAATGAATCAAGATTTCGAAAACAATCGTTTTTATGGTGGAACGATTGTTGCATATATTGAGATTTCACTTTCTTTTGAATGGATTTGGAAATGAAATAGGAAAGAAATAATAAGATTTCTTTAGAATATAAAAATTGTCAGACAATATTGTCAGTATTTACTGACTAATATAACGGATGATTATGATTTCAAAATCACGACTGAATTTACGTAGTTCGATTTAAAAATCGACCTCTAGTTTACACATAATCCAACCAAAAATTGATAAAAGTGATTAACAAAGTCTGGTTTTAAAATTTTGAACACACTGGATAAAATCCATCAGAAACCAGCACCTGACAACATTAAAATCCGCCTCATAAAAAAATAACCCGATCCCATAGATTTTAAAATTCTGAATTTAAATCGCGATTTGTTTTAATTTTGCAACTTTTGCTTTACGGACCCCCTTGACGCAATTCTACTAGTCCACAGACCCCCAAATTTTTTTTTTTTCATATATTTAAAAACATTCAAAAGCAAAGAATCAAACCAAAGTTATATATACATATATATTTTTTTTGACAAAAACATAAAAACCAAATGCTGTAAAACCCAATTAAGATGAACTCAATGAACCAAAAAAAGTAATTTGTTATAAGGAATGTTCATAACGGTTCCGCCATCTAACGTTTTTTTTTCAACTAGTGCTTATTTCGTGAATGGTAACACTTAGCTCATGTCTGATTTGACGGATAATTAGTTTTATCCTTCCGCTGAACGAATATGGTCCGTATGTTCGTTATCTTGTGAAAAAAAGTGAAAGAAACTGGTATCCTCATCGATAAACCAAATCGTGAAAAGCCAAAAACAGTGCGTACACGCGAGAATATTGCTGCTGTGGCAGAAAGTGTGCGTGAAGCGCCATCAACATCAATTCACCGTCGTTCTCAACAAATTGAACATTTCGGAGACATCATTGAGACGAATTTTGCATAAAGATCTTGGTATGACGCCATACAAAGTCCAATTGGTTCAGGAGTTCAAAAAAAAGTTATTTGGCGGACCCTTTACATATTTATTTACTATAGTAAAATTTGTTTTGAAAATTTGTTTTATTCTCCACAAAATATTAAACTTTTTTTAAATATTGTGAAATTCTTTTATTCCATAAATTGGGTAAGATTTTTGGTGTGTTCGCATTAAAATATGTTTAAATTAAAAGAAATATTAAGAAAAATTTAGAATTTGGAAAAATTTAGAAATTTTGTATTAAAAATGGAAAATTTTATAAAAATTCAAATTAATTCGTAATAACAGAGGTTTTATCCTCCGAGTTCGTCTTAAACGAGTTTACTGCACAAGACATCTAAAAATAATAATCAAAAACACAAAAATGTGAGGAAAGGCACAAAGAAAAAAACTTCCAAAATTTAAAATAAAAATAAAATAAATTAACAAAGTTGAAAAAAAAAAATTACCAAAAACTTAAAAGAAAATCGCCAAAATTAAAAAAATCTCCGATTTGAAAAAAATTGCTAGAATTAAAACAACATTAAAAAAAAATCAATAAAATTACAAAAATTAGAAATGTTTTCGAGATATTAACGTTTTAATTTTTTTTTTTCTATTTTGGCGTCTTTTAATTTTAGAGGTTTTTTCAAATGGTAACGATTTTTTAAATTTTGGTGATTTTTTCCAATTGGAGCGTTTTTTTTTTAATTTTGACTATTGTTTTAATTTTTTTTTTTAAATTATGACGGTTTTTTAAATTTTTTTACTATTTTTTTAAAGAGTATCGATTTTTAATTTTTGTAAATTTGTTTTTTTTTTCAATTTTAGTGATTTTTTCCCAAATTTTTTTTTTTGTTTGCTTTTTTTACAATTTTGGTGATTTTTAAATTTTTTATTTTTTAATTTCGGCGATTTTTTTCTCTCCAATTTAAGCTTTTTTTTTAATTTCAGGGTTTTTTGAGCAATTTTTTGCAAAAGTTATTAAATTATAAAGAATATTCAATGCAATTTTTAATAGATATGATTAGAACCATAATTGATGATAAAATCAATTAAATTATTACAAATTATTTTACTTGATACTACAATTTCCGGAAAACGTTACATATGTTCGGAACTCATATAATGTGTAAAAATATTAAACACATCAAATATTTTGTGAAATGGTGACTGATATGCGAAAAGTAAATTCTGTTGAAAATAGATTTTCTCTTCGGATTTCCGTTTAATGAGATAGATAGACCCAAAACAACAACATAATCTGTTTTCTTTAAACTCGTATAACGTTTCATTAACGAGTTTCGTTTCGAATCCTCTCGAGTAATTTGTGCTTAAGTTCCAGTTAGTAGGTAAGGGAACTTTTTGATATTTAGGCTAAATATAAATTAAATTAATTATCGTGTCGATAGGTTTAACCGAAATGTGGAAAATTACTAATTGGTCCTATATAAAGATATGTAACATACCAAATATTAAACAAAATTTTAGACCACTGGTTAGTCTGGTTCTCGGATTCATATTTCCGAAGCCAAAAGAGACAGTGATCCAGAATTTGACATGTTTAATATTTTACGTGTGCAAAATTTAATAGAATTTAAATAAAGTTTGATAATTTTTTTAGTTGATTTGTCATATTAGTGAGATTTCTCTACGATTTTACTGACAGTGGTTTTAAGAACTATGAACCCAACTAAAAACATATCCACTTAGTTCTTTTCCATGTTTCACTCGAACCCACCGTCCTCTGAGTACGCCTTATAATATTTAATGTTTTTTTAACTCAAAAATTTGGATACTCTTTTTGAAATATTCTGAAATCTATTCTTGATTTCCAGCAAAAACAAAAAGTTAAAAATCCTAAAATTAAAAAAAAGCATCCAAAAAGGTTAACTGTTTCTAAAGGCTGCTTAGCGCATTAGATGGTTAAGTATACATTAAAAAAAACTTTTTTTTTTATAAAATTTAAATGTCTTCAATCAAAATTTAAATTTATTTATAAAATAAGTTTAAATTTAAACATACAAAGCATTTGTTATATTGCAACCAACCTTGAATAAGGCGGCCTTCGCCTTAAAACTGTATGTATTTTGAATTGAAAAAAAAAAAAAAATGTTAATACATACAAAAACAAAATTGTTAACACTAACATTTGTATACTAAACACTGAACATACATAGATAGAGTGAAGCACGTGAAGAAGCGAATATTTAAATAAAATTATTTCGAAATATCCATTGTTAGTTACATGCAAACCTACTACAAACACCTACAGTGTCATTTATTCTTAAGGTTTAATACTTTGGAATATATTTAGGTAAAGTTTTGTAATTTAACTTTTGGGTCAGGGACAAAGAACTTTGATTTTCAGTTTTTAAAGCTGTTAATGTTTTTTTTTTCAAAGAATATTGGTGTTGTATACCATAAGCGCAACTTTACACGTTGAAAACTTCTGTCTACTATTTCCCACTGTTGAGGATACGAAATGTCATTTCAAATTAGAATTTACAAAAATTTTACAATTAATATCACCAATACTGGGAAAAATATATGGGGGTAGAGAATGTGTAAGTCCATCTTCAAAATATCTCTTTCAAATAATTCTTTTTTAATTTCAAAGTTTGTAATTCAAACTATTTCTTTAATATTTTTATCCAATAAAATTTAAAAAAGAAACATTCTCAATCAAATATGTTCTAATTTTGTATAAACTATTATCAGCCCGCATAATTATCCTTTTTATAAATTATTCTTTAACTTTCCACAAAAAAGGATTCCAAAATTACCAAAAAAAAAATTGGCATTAGAATATATGCTGGTGAATAACATATATTGAACTCAAGCGTGAGAAATAATTGAAGACTGCAAATTTGGTTCATAAACTATTAAATTGTTTCCCATAAAATGTTTCTATTTTATAGACAAATGTTTTCATAAGATATCTAACATATGGAATATTGAATATAACGAAATTCAAGGATAATACACAAAAAAAAAAAAAACATATGTGATCTCCTATTTCCTCTACTATGCGTTTATGTACCTAAAGTAGTAGGTGTAATAACATAGTATTGCATCAACATTTTTGATGAACAGTTTTTGTTTGTTTAACCTTTTTTTTATTTTCAAATTCCCATAGATTTTAAAAATCATAGCATACAAAATTACCTATAACTAATAAGGGAAGGTATCCCTAGATTTATAATATCTTTTTAAAGTCTTCAAATCCGAAAAATGAAATGATTTAATGTAAATGAAAAATTGATTCTTAGTTAAATCAAAACTCTGGTACCTAATTAGTTATCACTAGGGCAAGGAGTTTCATTCAACTAAAAAAGGAAGATAGGCACTTAAAATATGCAGTAAAGAATTTAAAATCTGCGCTTAAAATATGCATTTAAATCCAAATATAAACAAAAACACCAAATAATATGCACTTAAAATCCAAAAATAAGCACAAAAAATAAAAAAAAAATCGTTTTATTACTCGAGCTTGCTGAATACTAGATGCTATGTTCAGTAGGGTGGGGCGATTTGAACATCTTAATGCGCGCTTCGCGTTTCTGATTCTTGCGATTGTACTGAGCAAAAAAGTCCACTAGACCATACGTCTATGGTGAAAATCGAAGTTCCAGATTTTGACTTTTTAGCCGTATTTTGTTAAAGTAACAATGTGTGGGATGGACATATCTCAGGAAGTAGGAGGAGCTTATCCAAGATTATGGTATCAATCTCTACTTTGGAAGATTATCTAGTAGATTAATGCATCAATAATATTTGTGAGTGGGGTTTAAGGGGTTAATTTTTAATTTCAAAATAGGGCTTTTTTGCCGTAAAGTCAATTAAGTTAAAATTATGCAAAATATACAAAAAGTGACAAAATAAGCCATACAATTTGAATTTATAGCAAAATATGCATTTACAACAAAATATGCAAAAATATGCAACAACTAATCGATGCCATTTTGTTGCAAATTCTCTTTGGGCTCCAAACTGACTCCAAACATGCATTTGCATGAAATATAAATATATACAAAAATTATTCATAGAAGAGAATTTCCATTTTATATCAACGACAAATTATACGATGGTCTCCGATTTCGAAAAAATTGTTAAGTATGTTTGGCGTTCGGGAAAAAGTATGCTTCAGGAATCCTACGAAAACCGTTTAGCATCAATTCAAAAGGATTCTTCAGGGAAAACCCTATATATGCTAAGTATCTTGACATCATCTTGGATTCAAAACTAACTTGCAAACAAAACACAGAACACAAGGTTGTATACTACTCCTGTAGGAGGTTCAAGGTGGGTAACTTAACACCGAACACAGGGTCATTAAGGTAACGGATACTTTATACTCCTTTATTAGGATGTTTGGTTCAAGGTGGGGTTTAAGTCCAAATATACTTTGATATAAACATCATATAATATATGCTAAGAATATTTCTTCCTCAAAAACAAAAATCAAACAAACAAAATTACTGACTTATGGATCCTTCTTAACATTTTTTACGGAATGTTTTGACTTTTTTTTCAAAATTTCACGTAATTTAAAGCATTAATGTCGATCAAAAGTAACGATTTTTGACCATTTATAGCCATTTTTCAGGTAATTTTTCATTTCATTTTTACTTTTATATAATTTTTTGGAATGTTTTTTAATATTCTTTTTCAAATCGCCTTGGATTACATAGGACTATCGAATTATCGTTTCACAGTCTATCTTTTTTTTGGAATCCTAAACCTAAACCTTCTAATCATATGTATATCCTAGGATAACTTCCTAGCAAAACACCATCCTTGTTTAAATGCTCATTCATGATCAGAAAACGCCATATGTATCTTTTATTCACCTTTTATTTCAAATATTCTTTGCCAATGTGTTGGATCTTAAACGACGTTGCATAGTAGTACCATTTAATGGATAGAAGAACTGTTGTAAATTTTCCTAAACGAAAATTCATCTATTATGTGTGATGTATTTCACATACACAGGATATGATAATAAGAACGTTTGTATGCATTTCATCTAAGGATTATGTTTGCTTTTCTATCAATTGTTTACCGCAATTCAAGTTTAAATAAAGGTTATTGTACTTAACACAGTATTGTACTATACATTCCAATTGTAAGAAAATACAACAATGTTCATGGATTTATAGTTTTTTTAAACTCTAGGTTCATTCATTGATTTGTTGCAGAGCATGATTTCCTTATAAGATTCATTTGTGGGAAAATTATAAAAAATTTCGTTTCAAAATTTATGTGTCCTAAAGTCGTTAGTATGATAAATTTTCAAAAAAAAAAAACATGTAAATTCTTATCTGCAGTTTGAATACGTTATTATTTAAAAGACTCATGTATATCAAATAGGCAAAGTGTTCTTTCTTTAAGCATGACTTTTTATAAACTACAGATTTTATTTTTAAATCATCCTCTTCCTTTATTGATTATATGTTTTTCTTATCATAAATGTAAATAATTATGAACGTGTAGTACAACTTTAAAAAGTTCATTTACTACAGTCTCAATACACAGAAAAAACTCATAGTTAAATTCAGAGACACTAACAGTTATGAATTAAATTTTAAAAAATTATAAAGTAGATTTATTTCTGTTAGAATTACTGTTAAAAAATAACAGTTATTTAGATTATTTTAAATTTATGTAAGAAAAATCTACTGGTTAATGCTTTAACATTGTAAATTTATGGTGATATTCTTTCCCCATGACCAGTGCTAATATTTCATTCATTAATAAAGGATTTATAACGTAGTTTTTAAGGGGAATTTATAAAATAACAGTTATTTTATAGTAACACTGCAAAACAAACTTTGTTTGATTTAAAAACTGTTTCTATTTAATTTAATGTTGTTTCTACTTGATTTTCTAATGCTGTTTTTTTCTGTGTGAAGTAGGTTTAATTCATAAATAAATTAACAAGTAAACACATAAACGAAATTTACGAAATATGAAGAAATTTAAATGAGAAAACATTATACAAGTGAAAAAAAGAAATTTGAGGTAATAAACACAAATTGTTTGAGGTGAAAAAAAATTATAAGGTGAAAACAATTTTTTGGGTAATAACAATTTAAGGTGAGTTTGGTGAAATATACATTAGAGTTTGGTGAAATATACATTACATTTTCACTTTTTAGCCGTCGAACCGATTTCGCCCATTTTCAACACCAAATTTTTCGGGAGTATGTATATTAAAAATGAACAGCCTTTGTTTTCGCGCCGTGATCGCCATTTCAACAAACGGACATCTCTAAATCGCCTAAAAATTCCATAAGGATCACGAATATAACTTTATGGGGTCTTAGACCGATATTTCAACATGTTACAAACGGAATTACAAACTGATATTTACACCCTATAGGTTCAGGCTCCCTACGAAGCCAACTATCCTACCAGGTAAACAATTCCAAACGTGCGATGGCGTCACTATTCGACCACCAAAATAACGCACTCTCCTGTCGGAGAGCCTCGGACATTTGCAGAGAACATGCTCTGAGGTCTCGGGTTCCAATTCACAAAACCTGCATGTATCCGTAGGGGATCGTCCCATTTTGTACAATTGATACCTAAGGCCACAGTGTCCCGTGAGGTAACCCGTTACGGTCCTTAGTTCACTTCACCCCTTGTCATAGACAAGAGTTTCCGCGACCTCTCCCCAGAGGGAGATATAAACAGCCTCGCCTGTCGCTGCCCAGGCGATCTGGCCCAATAGGCCCCAAACTCCGACTCCCTCCGTCTTCTGAGCCTCTCTCTGACATACCCATTGGGTACGCCACAGAAGGGTTCAGGGCCAATGATAATAATAATTCCTGTATAAAAATAAGAAAATAATGTCAAATTAGCAAAAACTTTCGTAAAATAAACTAAAATTTGTTAATTTTACGAAAGTTTTCGTTAATTTTACATTTTTTGTATATTTATACACGGATTATTATTATAATTATGAGTGTACCCTCAGCTGATATGGTGAATGGTATAAAGAGTATTTAAAATTAATAGTTTTAAAAATATCACGTCCATAGCTATTCAAACACAAATATAAAGCAGTTGTTTCTTTAAAATAATATTTAAACAAGTGCCTACTTATTAGATATTTGTTTACTACCAGATTTTCCTTTGGGGTTTAAGGATATTACGAAATATTGGTTTATTGTCATAAAAAATTGATTAATTACAATTTTTTTATTGACTTTAATAACAGATGTGAGCCTTAACAGAAAAACATAGATAGCAAGATTTTGTAGTCAATAAAGATTTTGACCAGATGATATAGTATAAGAATAAAATATTTATCACATTTTTGAAATGTTTTATTAGTTTTTGTCTAATGAAAAGTTAATCATATTTATATAACATTTCATAAAATTTATAAATATTTTTTCTGTGTGTTTAGATCAAAAAGATTTAGAAGTTCTTTAAAAAGTTCGGGTGCCATAACTTTTTCGTTAGTGTATTGAAACTTGTGATAATGTAAAAACACGTGCTACACTTGAAAAAATGCTTCATACATTTTATATGCCATTAACATGAACGAGATAATTAAATCTTCTCGTTTTTATTCTTTATTCTATTACCATATAAAGTCACAAAATTACGTTATATGGTAATAGAATAAAGAACAAAAACCTTGTAATCGGTTTCACCAGTTTGACTACCAACTTTTTTTTGTGGACCTCAAAAGGTATTGAAAATCAGTGCACCACTCAAAAAAAGGTGTCCTCAGTTTTTGGCCAACAGCTAATTCAGACTTGATGATATTGCTTAACTATATTTAGCAATAATGTAGTAAAGAGTCTACTGAACAAATTTTACAAATATTTTATGTGCAAAAAATTATTTTTTTCTGCACTTTTTTGAAAAAGTATAGGAGAAAATAATTCTTTTTTTTACTGTTTTTAGCATAACGTACAGGGACTTATAATCTTTCACTAACAATATATGACAAAATTGTAACCATTGTAAATCTGAACAACTTTTGTGAACATATCAATACAATCTCAATGTGTCTAGCCATCCGAAATAGCTTACAAAGACCGCTTTGTACCTTATAAATAGTCGTTTTTGACTAGACTACACTTTTATTGCATTTCTGTTTACTTTCTTTGTTATTGAATTTACTTTTGTTTTGCGCGACACTGTACGTACTAATTTGTATGAAAACTTGTTGAAGGGGCCACAAATTAAAAGAAAATTATTTCGCTACTTTAGTAAATTCGTTATAACCGAACTACGAACGCACATATACATATATCAACATATAGTATACAGATAAACTGAACAGATGTAATGTAACATTTTTATCGGATAAACTTGCAAAATGACACATGTTTTCTGTACTTTCTTATCCAGGATATCAGTATACATAAAATCTTCTTTCATAGTATTGTAAAGATATTTATTCGACGAACAAAGGAAATCTTTAAAAAAAAATTTCTTTCGAATAAGAAAAGCATCTGTTTTTATAATACACAAGACAGATGATTATAAGAAAATATGAAATGCAGGTAAATTTTATGTTGTAGAAAAAGACACCCTCTTTAAAGCATTATCTACTACTACCTCTTAAGATAGTGCTCTAACTGCTAGTGATTAGCATGCAGATTTGAATACAAAATTGCTTGGTAGTAAGCCTCAATATGAAGCCAAAATTTTTCATAGAATTCTGTAACGCACATCTTGTGTCAGTAATCCATAACCACTTCTAGTCAAATAATTTCACCTTGTTTACCCTGCACCAAGATTTACTATTCGTTATAGAATCAATGATTTGTGTACGAAATCGTCTCCCGGTTCCTCGATAATCAGTCATAGATGATGTTATATACAATATATACAATGTGCCACTGAACAGGAATTCCTTTTAACGCCCAGAGATCTCGGGGAATTACCGCTGGTAAAACTTTTAACATGGAAAGAGAATGGTTTAAGAGTCAACTCTACAAATCTGTTATTCAGTGTAAAGATATTTAAGTATTACGGAAAACTCTAGAAAAAAATATGGATTAAGGTCGGCGTCAACCCAGAGAAACTTATTATTTGGTAGACTGTAGTAAACCCCATCGCAATCGCTGAGACTGGTAAGGGTCCTAGTTGACTGAAAAATATGTACGGGAAATAGCTTTGATTTAGTCGGAATGAATTTGTTGTTGTCTTAGAATCCTCTTATGGAGTTTTCAAATAGAATCGGTGATATGAAATCGTGGAAAGTCTAGATAACCTATAAAATAGCCTTACCCAAGAAGAACGAGAACTTTTAGTTTTGTCTAGTGGATAATAAGTATGATAACAAGAAGACACTTCACTGCGAGTGGTCCAGGACGAAAGCAGCAGCCACTAAGACATCTGACTAGAATCTTCAAAAACCTCGATAGATTAGGGGATGTATTTACTTGTGTCTTCCTATAGGCTTTTTAAATACAGTGATCCTTGCTTAAATGGGCATATTTTTCTGCGCATTTAAGAGGGGAATCATTTATCCAAAAACTCGGATAAATGCGCAGTAACGCATTTAGGTAAATATCGCAAAAATGCGTAAAAAATGCATTTAATTAAATTATTTTTCTGTAAGTAAAAATTTGTTTACAGTTTGTGCTTATAAAATTGATTTATTTCCTTTAAAGGAAAATTTTGCTTCGTTGTTTAAGTTTAAATTAAAAATAAGTTAAGTTTTTAACATAATTTTGTGTTTAACAAAAAATTTTGAAAAAAAAAAATTATATATTTCATCGATTGTTTGGCAAAAAACACATATTTTCAAAAACGGATTTAAGCGATAAACTTCGTTCTGACTTTATTAATTTAACTCAGCCTAAGGGAATCATTTAATCGGGGAACGCATTTAAAGTGGACACATTTAAATGAAATTGTTTCCATGCATTTTGTATTAAATATAATTTTACCAGCACTTTTTGTGCATTTAAACGGAGAACGTACTAAAGAGGAGCGCATTTAAGCGGGACCTACTGTAGTTCAAGATCGAAATTACTCGTCCTAACCTATGATGAATTAGCCTAAGTAAAGAGGTGTTACATACTTGGTGAGTAAATAGGCATCTAGAATCTTCAAAAACCTTGAAAACATCGATAGATTAACTGATGTGTGAATAAGCATCTGCTGAAGACTCAAATACGCACTAAATCGTTCCATGAGGTAAGTTACACAAAATATGTTTTTTGAAAAAAATTTCAAGAGTTTGATTAAAAACAACTGCCTATCGCGTTTAAATTAAAAATGATATGGTCCAGAATTAAGAACCAAAAACAATACAAAATCAAAATTTATAATTGTAAAGGAACGAAATACAGCAAAAAAAAAAACATACGTACATAAATTTGGAAGGCAGATGTTTCTTTCGTTAAAGAAACAAAAATAAACAGCACTCACATCATCATCCTTATAAGAAATAAATACAAGTTCCTCAACTAAAAATGTACATTCGTACATGTTCCTCTTATTACGATTGAGTACAGTCAACAGTGTTGGTGGCAAGCGTACGCACTGTTTCCAACCACTATAGGAACTCACCAACATTCACAGACATAACCTCACACCCATACTGTGCATGTGTAAACAGGTTTAAGTGTTGGCGGCTTTCTTACGAGGCTTTTGCTTGTAAGGATCACAAGGATACAACGATGATCGCTGATCATTGACAATGATAAGGTGGTAGTTTTCTTATTTTTTTTTTTCTATTTCAGTTGTTTTCATCTGCCTTTTGTTTTTGGGAAAGACAGATGCAATTTCGTATTGTTTTCTTATTCGAAATAAAAATGCGTAGGGATTTATATTGTTAGATTGATTCATGAATATATTTTTTTTATATTTTGTAGTCTTACGTATAAAATAAATGCATCCCGCTGGATATGGGGAATGGAAATCATGAGTTATCAAGCTTATCAAATGTAGGACTTAGAAGAAGTAAGGAAACCCCATTATTTTCCAAACACTGGATTGGGATTACTATAAATATTTCTACAGAATTCAATAGTTATTTTCCAAATGAAAGCCTTTGTCAATTAAAATATGGCATTTTAAATAATCGACAAAATAAAGACCGCGTTTAATGCACTTAAATATCTTATTTTATCTTACAAGGGAGGTATCCCGACCCGGACCGGCAGATCTTAAAAAACTTCGGATATGTTGTAGAGAATAAAAATTTCAGGGACCCGTGTATATTTCGTTCTATTGAAAATAACAAATTTGGTATCAAATGAATGGTTTTTTGAAGACACATTCACTGGTATACAAATTACGCGTAATTTCAAGTACTTTTGTTATTCAAAAAAATGTGTTTTAAGTAACATTAAATCTGGCGTTTTTTTAAGGAACTGAAGTTGTATTCAGCTAAAAATAATGAATAGTAATGCTTATTTAATTTAATCGAGGGGGTATCTGAGCTTTTTCCGATATTCGAAACCGTTCGGTTTTTATGCGGTTTTTTTCGAAGAGCCTTTTTCCCTTATATTTCAAATAATTTAAAAATTTTGCAACTCTGGGTCCACTATTTAGCCAATATGAGTTTCAAAATTTTTGTTTTCTTGAGTACTTTAACCCTGAGTACAAATAAATCTAGTTTTCGTAAATTAACAAGTTTTCATACAAAAACAAATGATTTTTTAACCCCACTTTTTAAACCTTAAAACTGAGATTGGGTAGCTAAAAAAAATATGTGTCTCCTTTTTTGCTCTTTTACAACATATCCAAAGTTAATTAAAATTTACGAGTTCAGGTCGGGATACCTCCCTTCTTAGATTTCCAATAATTATAGACTCAGACTTAATCTCTCTTTAGCTTGTCTTGGAAAATCCGTGGAACAAATTATTACGTGTAGAGTCATTATTGAAATTTTATAAAATGGGCAGAAGGAATGGAAAGAAAATATGCAGTTCGCATAATTACAGGACAACTTGCAAATATTCCTTTCGATCTTGGGGAAGATTATTCACTGCTGTGAATACGTCATTTCCAGGATGAACTTAATGGGGAAGAGATCGATCACCCTGAAGGTGCTGTTTGAATGGTCTTTACCTTGGCTTAATTAATTCCAAAATAGAGAAATATGTCGGAGGTGCGGTCAACTGCCAAGAACTGAGTCCTGAGAAGGCGTATAAACTTTCTTATGCCTACAAAAGTTTTCAGGCAAAAATGCTCACATCTAAGATGACTTTGAGCCTTGATTTTATCCCTACACGCAGAGAAAACATTTCAGAAACAACCAGAACTATAATGACCATATTATGGTCTCTATGAACTTTTTTATACACAAAAATAATGAAATCCTTACTAATTCAAAGTATCCTTCATATGTATTGTGAGCATATCAAAAATATGATGAAATTTATTTTGTTGTTTATGAAATGTTTCATAAATACTATGATACGTTACACGAAAATCTATGAAAAATTTCATAATTATGATCAAGCTTTTCCTTTAAGTATAGAAAGAAGAATTCGCAAATAAGCTGAATTCTAAATTGAGAGCCAGATGGCGAGCAAGTTTGTTTTTAAATGCTATTCAAGCGTGTAAGAACTCTACACTGAGAGAATTGTCTACACGATATCAATGAGTTTTTGCATTAGATTTATGAAGGGATGCTGTAATTCGTCCATTGAAACTTTTCATTAACTAATGGTTACTTTTATTAAATTTTATGAAAAAATTTTTTTTTATTTATTAAAAATGTAATTCTCTTAAGGAAACGGTTTAATTAAAAATAGTTTTCATAAAGTTTTAACATTTTTCATTCTCTTTGTGAATAAAACTTCATTAGTTTAGTGACAAAAACTTCATTAAAACTCGTCTCTCTCCTTGGTAATTGGATAATAATTCATCCAGAAGAATTGAGAATTCCGTTTGCCTTCTAAAAATAGATAATAAGTACTAGAGTGGACCGAAATTTAAAAATTTTCGATTTTGATATTCTACCACTGCAGAAAAGTTGTGAAAAAAATCAGAACAGCGGCCAAATTCGAAATTTTAATAGGAATGTGGACTCTTTCTTAATGAGAAAAGTTGAAGCGGTTTAGAGAAATTTAAAAACGTGAAAAGTATTTAGAATGATGTGGAGGCACTATGATACTAACTCCTGATTACTGAATGTCAAGTTAAATTTTAACAAACAGTTATATTGAAAATTTATATGGGAAACAACAACAAATGTGTCGGTTAAAGTCCCAGTTAGTAGCTAACGGGAAATTCAGTAATCGGGACTAATTCAACGAAACTCTTTATTACTTCACCTAAAGGCGGTTCTTGACTTTTGATAAGGTTAACTTTTGACTGCTGTGTATTCAGTGCCTTAGGAGACAACTTGACTATCCAAGGAGTTTGCATAGATTTAGAACGGAGAGAACCAACATAAGAGCAATCCGGCTAACTACCCAGCAAAAATTGTCATGCTAAAAAGTGCTTCCAATTGAACATTTCCAATTAAATATTAACATTGGCTTGTCATAAGGAAGTGATTCATATAATGGAATTTGATAGAATATGATACGCCTAAATAACTTTTAAAGAAGTTGTTTCGGTAGAACAACATCCACATAATCATATTTGGAATGTTTCCTTCCTATGACAAGCCAATGCTAAATTCATCGATGAAATTTCCAAATTGGAAGAGAAAAAATTTTTTCCTGGGAATCTATGTTAGCCAGGTTTATGAATTAAAATCGTGGTTTAGCAAATACAAATTTAATCAAATCGATAATGAATGAAAAGTTACAAAACTGTTATTTTATAGATTTAATTTCTCTGATATTTAAAAAAACTTGTAACCAAAGTTATAGTAATCACTAATATTGTGGTGTCCATTAGAAGTAATGACAATTATTATTTCTACATAGAATAAAAATTGTAATTGGATTCCTCACAGTTTTAGTATAATTACTTTTTAATAATGTCTTTCTTGTTTTACTTTGACCTTGTCTCGTCTACACTTACATTGCATGCACTTAGTCCTTTTAATTTTTTTTTTACTTAAAGCACCACTGAGTGAAGACTGCATACAGTGTGAGTAACAAAGGATATGAATACATGATGTATTGTAATTATAAAACAAGGAAGCAAGGTGTTGTCAAACACAAATCGAACTGAAATCTAATTGAAACACCGTCTGAACTATACAACCTCAAGAATTTACAAGAGTGTCCGTGATTGTATAAGAAAAACATCTGTTGCCGTTTCGTAGAAATGTTACTAGCAATTGCGAGCAGGATGTATATTTCGTTGGGATGTCTAGTCTTGTCTATTTGTAACTAAATCTATCATACCACTATGTAGAAAGTTATTTTTTTTTTATTAATAACAGTTTTTTAATTTTATTTTAACATAATCATATTTAAATAAGTAGTTATACATATTTAGTAGATACTGTATACACAAACACATAATACTTAGGTAAGCTAATTGATTATTTCTTGTATAAGGAAAGATCTACAGTGTAGAACAAAGTACATTGAACAAATATGTATTTAAGTTAGCCTACACCAAGGAGGATATTAAACTTTCACAGATTTTACGTAAAAAACTGACATAATTACAAAGAGCTGTTGTAATAAGAATATTATTACTTAAGACCTCAATAACTTTCTTAATATCCGCAATATTTTGTATTTTATCTTCAGATTCAACATAGTTTTTAACATACCCATTAATTTATATGGAAACTTTAAGATTAATAATTTAAAACAAAAGTTTACATCCGTCATATTTCTTATGGAAACTCTTGACATCTGGTAATTTCGTTTGGAAAATCGTAGAATATACAATATTTTCTGAACAAATAGAAAACATCTTTAGTCGCAAAAGTTGTTTAATATAATTTTGTTTAATATATTTTTTGAACGACACTGTATATCTTGGATTACATACATACACATTATACTTAATATACAATTCTCATGTTTAGGATTCTTCATTAACAATATCATCACTTTCATCATCCTCAATCAATTCTTCTTCGACAATCGGTTGATTGTCACTCTTCTTGCGTCCTATAAAACGTTGGAAAACTGTTTTAGTATTTGAGCCTCTGGCACCGATTAAAAAATCAAAATCATCCTCTGTTACACCCCAGGGAGATTTTTTAGTTTCCGCCGTGGAGGATGACATTAACATGGAATAGGCTGAACAAATGGCGCCCTCTTTGCTATGATGTATACCGTAACCAAAGTATATTAACATTCCAAATGAAACCCATATAAAGAAACGTAACCAAGTTAAAAAGCTTAAATGTACCATTAAGGCAATATTGCAGAAAATACTAAGAGCTGGAAGAAAGGGAACAAGGGGAACTTTAAAGTTTAATCCACGAGTATTTTGATGATGTACAGCAATTAGGGCAACACAAGCAAATACTATAAATAACAGGAAGCCATACATTAGTAACGACCACCAAGAGGTTTGTGTTGAAGTGTCCGACCAGGTGACTTTAAGTTGGAAGCATATAGCAAAGCTTAAAACAGTAAAGATTAAAACAGCAGCTGATACGGCACTACCCGGTTCGAAGCGACCTAAGACAGGATCTAACCATTTATATTTGGGTTTAAGGCGACCAGCAGACATTCCTTCAATTAAATCACTAGTTGGTGAGGCTGTATCAATGCTATATTGGGATAGACTATCATTATCATCTTCATTCTCCGGTGTATCAGGAGCATAAATAGGATTTTCGAGTATGGGTAGGGGACGATAACGCAAAATAATAACACTTGCAGAGACAATAGTATAGGCTAAAAGAGTTCCTATAGACATAAACTCTACCAGATTCCTAAGGTCGAAAACTAGCGCTAATAGAGCACTCGACACACCAGATATGGCTAAATTTAATACCGGTACTTGGGTAACAGAATTAATTTTACCAAAACAACTAAACAACAAACCATCAGAAGCCATGGCATACATACATCTAGGAAGAGCAAACAAAGAACCCAACAATGTAGTGGTCATGCCACACAAAGCGCCCACAGTTATAACATATTTAGCCCAAGGAAGACCCATTTGTCCAAAGGCTTCAGGTAACGAAGCAGCCGGGTTAATATCATTGGTAGGTATCATCAGAGTAAGAGCAGCACTAACAAGTATATAACCAGCCGATACAGCCGTCAAAGATAAAAGTGTAGCTAACGGTATAGATGCAGCAGGATTTTTGGCCTCTTCTCCGGCAGTGGCTATCGAATCAAAACCAACAAAAGCATAAAAACAAGTAGCTGCACCAGCTATAACACCGCTAAAGCCATACGGTAGAAATCCTCCCTCCGATTGTGACTAGTTTTTGGCATCGGCATACCAAAATCCCACACAAATCACTAAAATCATTACGACTATATTTACAACCGTTAAAAGACTGTTAATTAAAGCGGTAGCCTTGACCCCAACTGCTAAAGCCAGAGCATACAGAATACAAACTAAAAATGCTAAAATATCTGGATACCGAGCAAATAATTGTGTTTCGTGTAATTCTCCTGTAATTGATAATGTGGTGTTCTCAATCCATCCACCGAGAAGAGAGTCTACATAACCACTCCATGCTCTAGCCACAGAGGCAGCTCCCAACATATGTTCTAGTAAAATATTCCAGCCAATGAGAAATGCCCAAAATTCACCAATCGATATGTAGGTATAAACATAAGCAGAACCAGCTTTAGGCACTCGGGTTCCAAATTCAGCATAGCATATGGCAGCTAACATAGATACTATAGCAGCTAATGCAAACGATACAATGACACCAGGACCAGCAATGTCTTTAGCCACAGTACCGGTAAGGACATATATACCAGCGCCAACCATATGACCAATACCTAAAAAAGTACGATTTTTTTATATGTTTCTTTAAGAAGATAAACGTACAGTAGCAGTTCTCAGTGTTAGCACTTTCAAAAATCCGATGACTTTATAATTTCGGTAGAAGACATGCAACCGGTACTTATTATTGCACAGTGGTGTGAGGAGAAAGCGGTAACTATTAGCCAGGCCGATCTCGTTTGTTTTCCATAAATATAAACTTGAGACTAAACAGGTCGACACTTGGGGGCAATATTATACTCGCAGCTAAAAAAAACTCGTTCGTAGCAACCGTATTTGTAGCCAATCGAACTGTTGTGTTGTAGCTATGGAGTTTTTTGGTAGTTATCGCCGAATTTCTGTTGAGGCAATCAAAATCCCATTGTCGTGTCAGAATTTCTGCTGTTTCAATCGAGTAATTGTTATTTCAACCGAAAACTTCGATAGCAGCAACCTTAATATTCGATTGTCAACAAATACGGTAGCCACTACCGAGTCTGTTTGCTGGATGTAGGGTTCTGATGCACTTGGAGCACTGCATATTCCTAATCTTTACATTCTTGTGATGAGGCGAGACCCTCAGAAGCGCTATAATATTTCCGAATGTGGGCAATATAAAAGGTGGAGATTTTGTGGGGCATATGAAGATTCTGAAAACTGATCCTAATGCTCATAAATGATTTTAACTGATCATGTTATGATCACTGAGTATGATTCAATCTTCATTTAGAACCGAATTATGATTATTAGAATCATACTATTTCGAATTCCAATAAAAACATGATGCTCTTAAACTATCATAACATGATGTTCTGTTCTCTGTGTGTATAATGAATTTTTAAAATTTCGCAAAGGCTAAATGAAATAGGGAGAAAACTACAAAATATTTGAATATTATCGATTCTAATAATTTAGACTCTAAATGATCATGGAACAGTTTCGAGTTTGATCCCATAATTATACAAAAAATATTTAAGTGCAAAAGAGAAAGGAACAAAATCCAATCTTTAACGTAGAGTACTTTTGTATTGCGAATCTACATATCTATACTATTTTGTCTTTTTAAATTTAGCATTTGACAGTTTTTTGTTCCTACCAAAGTTCTTAACTCTCAAAAGGAAGGTATCTCCAGGAGAATACTCAGACCACAACGAATCTTCAATATGTTGTACAGGAGATATAACTAAGCCTTTTGCCAAAAGAAAAACTCTCAGATCCTTTCTTTCTTCAATAAAAAACTTTGTCGAAATGTCATTCTGATAATTTTAATCGCGCTAACAACTGAAAACATTTACTTTATGTAAATCTATAATCTTACCCAACAAAGTAATGTCAAAAGTATTTAAACATCGTTTTAGCGGTGTCTCCATTGCATCGTTTGGCAATGGTTTAGTGCGATTCATTTTGGCACACAAACCAGACATAATGTGGCCCAATATAATGCGCCGTGTACTAGGCATATTATCCAAGTTAATGTTAACTTCAATACAAATTTAATTTTTATATTACTTTCAACAAATTAATGTACAAGACGTCGCAGCTGCTGTTGATTAGCTAACATATGTGAATGACAAACAAGTGTTGCATACATTCAGGCTGTTTAAATTAATTAACACAAAATATTTACAAACGTTGTATTTAAATTAAATAATTAACTGTATTATATCTTTTTATTTAATTTTAAATAAAATTATTTACTTTTATTTTAATTATTTTTTTTTTCAACTTAAAATCGACTTTTTTAATATGTATTGTATCTACGTTCACCCACCACAAATAGTTTATGATAAATGAATACGTCAGATGATTCAATGTCAATTTAAATGGAGCATGCGCAGAATCAATATATCTATCGGCGTAAAGTTATTTTCATGGACTATACCGGTGTCCGTCCACAACAAATACACTTGTTGATAATTTGAAAAAAAAAGTAATTAAGTGGAAGAGGAGAAATTCTTTATAACAAAAACAACAAAATTGTAACCCTATGCCAGTTGTGATGGTAACCGATAGTTATGTTCAATATTGAAAAAAAAAATTTTTGCTTTACAAATTGCGATGTTGATTTAATATTTCCTATGTCATAATTAATTTTTAGATGTTTGATTTTCAATGATTTCAAGGACTTTAATAAGAGTAAAACAAATACTTTACAAAAATATGAATAATATTCAAATTTCTTAAACAATTTTCTCTAATGACATTTCATAAGATTTGGAACTAGTTCCAAATACGATCGCAGCAAAAACAGGATTTCAACTACTTAACAGCCATTTTTACAGGTTTGTTGATATCAGTGCACGATTTGTAATTGAAATTAAGAGCTTTCCGGATGAAAAAAAACTCGCACAAAATGGAAATTCTACTTTGTGACGTTTTCTGAATCAGAAGTTGGGTGTCCCAAAAGGTAACTCAAATTATGAAAGAGGGTGTCTATCATAATATATTGACAATATTTCAACATCCTTCGACTACTGGAAGGAGCTGCACCGCGATCATTTTTGTTTGTTATGTCAACCAAAATCTTTAAATTTCTTTATCTTCACATTGAATTTGAAAAGCATATGTAACGGTAGCAGAGATCATATCTCCGCATATGGTCATAGTTTCCTAATTTTTGATATGCAGGATCTTTTTATATGAAAAAAATATTTTTTTTCCGTTAAAATTTATGAAAAATCGCGAACATTATTTTTTTAAACAGTTGGTATTCAATGTAGTAAATAATATTTGAGAAAATTTCAAATGAAATTGTGATTATAAAAAATGAAATTGAGAAAAAATAAAGTAAATACGAATTCTAGAATGTTCTAACTTTAAATTAAAAATTCCGAAATTTATTTGAAATTATTCAAAATTTAATTATTTTTTTCCCAATTTCAAATAAACTTTTCTTTTTTAATTTAAAATTTTCCCAATTTCAAACGAACAATTTTAATTAAAATGCTTCCAATTTGGAATATAAAATCACTATTTCGCCTAATTCCAAATGGAAAGTTTTAATTTAAATTGTACTTTTGCTAATTTAAAATGAAAATTCTTAACTTCAAATGGAATTTTCTCAATATTAAATAAAAAATTTTAATATCATTTAGAATTTCCTCAATTTTCAATGAAAAACCTTAATTATTTGGAGTTTTCTAAATTTTGAAAGAAAAATCTCAATTTCATTAGGATTTTCCTTTATTTCAAATGAAAAATCACAATTTTACTTGGAATTTTCTTAGTTTCTGCTGAAAATGGTTTGCAAATGTTTGCTAATTTGCCTTAAATTTAGTTGAATTAAAATAACAGTAGAAACTGATTTCAGAAGGGCAAATTTTTATTCGCATAACAAAATATTGAAAAGATATTTTAAAATTTTTCGATTTTTTTTAATTTGCCAATATGTAGCAAATTTTTTTTGCTGATTTTAGCAGAATAATTTGTCATTTTCAATTAACAAAACATTTAACTTAAATATAACTTATTATTTGACTAATATTTAGCAACAACAAAAAATTGTTAATTTTAGCAGTTTTAAACCGCAATGTAATTTTTAACAAATTTTTTGTAGTGTCAGCAAAATAATTAACTAATTTTATTCAATTAGTATAACACATGATTCAGAAACACTGCAGAAAGTAGAATTTCTGTCTTGTAGGTGTATAACCAAATTCATGTGCTAGACAAAAATTCTACTATGTGTAGTCTTTCTGAATATGGTATTTAGTTTTGGCTCGATAAACCAATGCCGTTATTTTTAAACTAAAACGGTATGTAGCCCTAATAAAAATCCATTAGATTTTGATGATTTTCTCAACATTTTTTTATGGTGAAGAGTATAACAACAATAATATGTGTATATAATATTTTTATTTAATCAATTTACTAAAACATTTACATATTTAAACATCAATATACATTCATAACTAACTTTAAAGCAAGAGAAGAATGCATCCAAAAAACTTAATATAATCATAGAGTACCTAAGGATTGAGGTTTACCTTCCGTCTGGGCTTTGCGATTTTTCAATATACTTGTGATAAGGAATTCGCCAGCCTTATACGAACTACGCACTAATGGACCACTAGCCGTGTATAGAAAACCAAGTTCATTGCCACGATCTTCCCAGGTTTTAAATTTTTCTGGTGTAACATATTCGATGACCTTAAGATGTTTTTTGGTAGGCTGCATATATTGGCCAAGTGTCAAACATTCTACCTCAGCTTCGCGTAAATCACGCAATGTTTGTTCCACCTCGGCATCTGTTTCGCCTAAGCCCAACATTATAGAGCTTTTGGTAATGAGTTTTGGATTAAAACGTTTCGCTTCCTTTAGCACTTTAAGAGTCTGACGATAATTGGCGCGACGATCACGTACAAAGGGTGTTAATTTTTCAACAGTTTCGATATTATGAGCATATACATCTAGACCAGAGTTAGCTATAGTTTCGACACAATTTAAATCGCCACGAAAATCTGGCACTAAACATTCCACAAATATATTGGGATTGCTAAGATTTAAAAAAACAAATTAGATTTATATCAAACCACACATAACAGACAGAGAATACCGTTTTTTAATCTCCCTAACAGTTTCTGCAATGTGTTTAGAGCCGCCATCTGGCAAATCTTAAAAAAAAACAACCAAACAACATCAATTGTAACAGAAAATATTGCTATCACGCATTCCAATTACCATCTCGATCCACAGAAGTCAAAACAATATAATCCAAACCCCAAGAGGCGATAGCCTTAGCTGTATTAACGGGTTCCAAAGGATTTAATGGTGGTGGTATGCGTGCAGTTTTAACGGAACAAAAACGACAGCCACGAGTACAAGTGTCCCCCATTAACTTTATATAAATGAAAATTAGAGAATATTGATAACTTAAGGGTCACAAGGTTATCATTAAGCATACACATGTTTCTACGCACCATTATTGTGGCTGTTTGTGTGCCATGTTCACCTCCACCCCAGCATTCTCCAATATTTGGACATTTTGCCTCCTCACATACCGTTGCCAATTTAAGTTCTCTCAACTGAGATTTTATTTTTGCAAAATTTTTACCCACTGGTATGGTAGTCTTTAACCAAGGTGGTAATCTTAATCTTTCATTTTCCCCCTTTTCACGTCTTAATTTTCCTTCAAACTCTGTCCATTCCTCCTTGATGTTATTGGGGTCTTGTACAAAATCCTGAAATGTGGACCTTTGGCTAAACGTTCTCTAATTTCATCAATTTTATTCTTAGAAACTGGTGCATTCGAGGCTGCTCTTATCACTGCCGCAGTTGAAGAGGTTTGCTTATTTTAGAAAAAATAATTTACACTTTAATATTATTTATAGATTTCTATTTTTGTAGATACTTACCAACCTTACTGGAGATTTTGTTAGATGTCTTAACATAACTTTTTATTTTATTTAGAAATTTACTTTATTTTGGTTTAGCTCGGTTATGAAATTAATAAGAATGAAAATAACAAGAAGCACAGAAAGAAAAACAAAGAGCAGCTGTTAAGAATAAAAAGAACACAAAGAATATATTCTAGGGATGATATAGTGTGTACAATTTAAATGCTTTTGGTAAATTTTAACTTTTACCGTTTACCACAGACTACACACAAGAAAATCATTGCCAAGTATCTAGGAGCATTTGAGCTAAGTTTTTTCCCATAAATTATTCAATAATTAAGTAGAAACAAGTAAAAACTTGGGAAAATGTAACTAGCTTTCGCATAACTTTTGTAAATAAACTTTATTAGTTAACATGTTCGTTATTACAAAGATTTTTTTGTGTGTACACAGACATATGGCAAAGTTATATAGAAATTAAAGCTCCCATATAAATTGTATAGAATATGTTTTGTATATATCTATCCCTTTCTGTATATCACTATAATTTTGATATTTCACTTTACACATTTTCTTACAACCATTTTGGATTCATCAGCTGATTCCTGCCCATAAGAGAATGTACACAATAAATCTAAAGGCGAAAATATTTTCTCATACATTTTTTATGGAATCCCAAAATTTGCGAAAAAAAATGTTCCCATACATTTTGTATGAAATGCAAAAATTCGGATACCGGCGAAAATATTTTCGCTTTTAGTTTCAAATTTTATCGTTTTTCTACAATCAATTTGAAAATAATACATATCGCACACCTAGTACAAAAGTGACTCAACTCAAAATTTTTAATTTTTCAGAAATTGAAAAATAATATTTGCAACTTTATACCAATTGAAACATAAAGAAAGACATAACTGTTTTTTTTAGCAATAGTTAACAACAACAAAATACACTGATATTTTTTATAGATAAACAAGTATATTGTGCATAGTTTAGGCATATAAAACCGAAAAATTAAAATTTTGAGTTGAGTCACTTTTGAACTGGGTGTGCGATGCGATATATACTTTTTTATTTAAAATTGCGTGTATATTATTTTAGCTAGTATAATGATCAATTTGGTATCGAAAATGAGGAAAATTGGTCCAGTTATTAAAGTTATTAGAGAAAATGTGAGCCTCTTAATTTACATACAAATTCGTGTACGTAGTACAATTTCACAGCAGCATCTGTTATTTAACTAACCTCACCAAAAAACCGCGTTGGGCGGGATTTTCTTGCTTTTTAAAGGCTGATCCTAGCTTGATTTTTTTTTTCCGCTTTTTAAACTAAAATCCCTCTTTTTATATTTTAGAACTTTTTATTAGATTTTTTAATAAACTATAATAAATTTTTTAAAAAGTTCAATATATTAAAATAAATTAATGTTATTGACAATTTTGGTAATTTCCAAAATTGTATGCACAACTTTTTGTTAAGAAATTTTGCATAAGCCCTTTATAAACATTTGGAAAAATTTTCGGAAAAGTTAAAAAAAAATTGTTGGCAAATACTTTTTATTAAAAATACCGAAATACTCAACTTTTACTCATTTGTTTTCAAAAACTAATTTTTAAACGAAAACTTTTTATTAAGATGAGAACATTTTAAATTTTCGAAGCAATATCTGAGCTATTCTAACTAAAAAAATAGTAATTTTATAAAAATCCACACTATTAGGCAAACAATTAGGTAGCCCGCTTTTTGCACCAAAGACCCACTTTTTCAGCCGCCGAGTCCCGCTTTTTGATTATAAATAGTCGGTCACGTTTTGTATAACATATTAAGTCATATTTTTCACCAGAGGTTTAGAGGTTAATATTTTTAATTCACCTTAATTTTTTTTTTACCTTTAAATTCTTTTTTATTTAAATTTTTTTTTATCAAAAATAAAAAAATAACTTTTCACAAAAATTTTTTTAACCAAAAAATTTTATTTTTAATTCAAACATTTGTTTTTACCCACATACATATTTATTCCATATAGGGTTTAGACTATGGAGAAAAAACATGCATTTGCACGAAATTCCTTGTCCTAATGCTTAATAAATAGAGAACACAAAAAAGGTAAAAATCAGTTGTAATTATGGCAAAAATTAAATAGAAAAAAAGGAAAAAAAGCTAAACTGAAAAATGAGCAAAAAGAATAATTAAAAATTTTTTAAAGAAAATTGTTTTATGGGTAAAAATGCACTCAAAGCGAAGAAAATCTAAAAAAACCAAGTTTAAAACGGAAATATTTAAAAAAAAACTGGCTAGGCACCGAAACGATCTTCCACTTTTCGAAGTTAAATACTGCTAAACTCGAAATATCATAACGAAATAACTAAAAACACCATTAAATCTAAAATAGCTTAAATTACTGTTAACTTTAAAATGACGTACCGAAATAATTTTGCAATACCGTTATCCAATAACTCGAACCGTATAAATCAGTTGTCAACCCTGTGTTAAACTAGTTATCTATTGGAATTGCAAATTTAATTGGATTTTTTTTCTGTTCTGCGATCCAATTATACATAAAATTAATCGCAAGATTTCCAAATAAATATTTTTTTTGATAATAGAAACACAGATTTACCATAGCACTTAACCCCACCGAAGTAAAATAATGAATCAGGGCTATGAAACAAAAAAGCTTCAATAAATTCGCCAACTCTACATCAGGTGGCGAGCAACAACTGTTCTAAGACTTATCATCTCGCGCAATTACAGTGTTGCCATGTTTGAAGCCCTTCATCTTTCACCACCTTTCATCTCTCCACTATCCCCTTTCCAAAGAAAGCAACACATTAATTAATAGGAAGAATTTCCTGAGTGTTGTTTCTCGTAAAAAAAACAAAAAAAACAGTTGAAATTTACAACCCAGCCAGCAAAATTTGGATAAGTTTTTGAGGGTTCTTATTTTATGAGTCGAAAATGAATCAAATAAAACACAATTTTTGAAATTTAAAAATTGTATTGTCAAGAAATACTAAGTTTTTTTTTGCACGCAAAATATGAGCCTTCTAAAAAGAATCACAAAAGACACAAACATTTGAAGAAAATTATTAAATAAAAAAAAATGGTTCAGAATTGGCTCAGAAATGTAACTGAATTTTAATATTTTGTGAACAATTTAAAAAGTCTATAAAAATTATTAAATTTTAATTTTTTTTTAAGTTAGATTTTTACAGGAAGAAGGAAATATTTTTATTAAAAAATGTAACGGACACAATGGATATGACACACTGCCGCAGTTTCGTCCCCTCTAAGGACATGACAGTGGTTAATGTATGTGTCAATTGAACAAAGTATTTTTAAATTGTTAAATTGCTCTATATGAAAAAACTTTTTACTTTGTGTCATAGTGAGTTTCAAACCCACAACCATACAATGACCACTTAGCGAGTTGTGCCATGGTCGACACAGTGATAAGTGTGGCTGAGTGGAGTTTTGTCAATCACAGCATATTCACATTGTATTGTTTTTAATCAGAAGATACAGAGTTAACTAATAACTATGAACAATTAATTTTCAACTAGAATGCTTCCACTTTTTAATCCTATTGTTATCTCTTTTTCACAAGTAATTATCATATTATGATGAACTTTTTTAAATATCTTTTTTGACTAATTTTTGAAGCAAAAATTAATTCTCTTTTGGATTAACCACTCGTTTTTGAGCTGGTTTGCTAGCGGGAATAAACGAATTTTGGAAAAAACTATGTGGGAAATATTAAAAAAAAAAAAAATCAAACCTTTAACCCACATACTTTATTGTTTTACTATCTTCAACTATTTTCACATTTTTTAATAAAAAAAAAAACGTTAATCAATTTTTGGTTAAAAATTTTATAGTGAAACAAAAAAATAAAACAAAATATTAATAAAAAAAAAAATGTACGTATTTCGTTACTTTTTTAAAAATTAAAAAAAAAGGTTTTGGTTTGAAATTCAAAAATGTATTGTTTTAAAAACATGTTAAAAAGTTTATAAACATAAAACATAAAAAAACTACGTTAAAAACTCTCCTTTATAAAATCCATTTTAAATTCTTTTTCGTAGGACATTTTATAAGGATTGTGAGTATGAAATAAAATAGAATAATCTTAAATATTTATCAGTTTAAAATCGAGTGTTAAAAAATTGATTTTAATCACATAAAAAATTTTAGTAATATTTTTTTTTAATATTAGTTTTTTTATATTATTTCCGAGAAATTTATAAAAAATAAAATGTCTAGTATAAAAATCTTATTTTTCAAAAATGTATTATTATAAAATTTAAACATAAGACTAGTTAAAAAAAAAAATCATTTAAAAAATGAATTATAAATCCCTTTTTAGATGGGATTTTATAAAGAGATAATCTTAAACATTTACCAGTTTAAAATCGAATTTAAAAATTGGTTTTAATTACAGTGCACTCGCGATAATATGAACTAATTAAAACCAAGCCAGATCACTTTTGCAAGATTGTTCATATTTGCAAATGGCATCTAATTTACTTTTAAAATCGTTTTTCCAATAAAAATAAAAGTTTATTATGTTAAATTTTTTATTTATTGTTTATTGGATTAAAAAAAAAAACAATTCATTTTTGAAAAAGAAACAAAATTTAAAAGTTACTTGTTTAAAAAAGTTACAGTTTAAAAGTTACACTTGCACCTTTTTCCAAATGTTCTAAAATTTCTGCTTTTTCTTGTAAAGTTAAAAACTTATGCTTTTTTATGCATATTTAAGAACTTTTCAAGTTAAATTTATATTCACAAAATGAATAAAGAATTCTAGCTGAATCTGAGCACTAACTAAAACGTGTATGTTAGAAATTTTGTTTGACAGGTGAAGGCAATTTAAAAGCAAACAGCTAGCGAAATCCCCAAATTATAATGCAGTTGTATAAAAATTTAACCACTACCCTGTTGATTTAGATTTACACACTGCGTAGGTTGATAAAATCGGTTAAAAATACAAAAATAAGCTGTTTATATTTTACAGCTTTGGCACTAAGTTTATATTTTAGAGTAGTCAATGGACGAAAAAAAATGTTCATATTTTGGGGTGTTCATATTCTCACGAGTGCACTGTATATAAAAAAAACCTTTATATTAGACATCAAAAGGTAACATTTAACTATTTAAATATGACTTTTTTTATATTAAAAATTTAAGTTTAAAAATGTATTTTAATAACGAGTTTACTGAGCCATTCATATGAAAATAAAATAGTATGAAATTCATATTTTTTTAAAAAACTTCTTCATAACAGAAGTTTTCTTCTAAATTGCATGCATAAATTATTTAATTAGAGTCATGAGCAACCTTTAAGGTTTGCCACACTCTGCAAACATTTGAAAATATCATTTGAAGTTGCATCTTCACCTGTATCCTTTAAACAAATACGCCATTCTCTTGTAGCTTCTAGCCACTCACATTTTATAATAAAACAATAACGAGGATAAATAGGTAAACCGCCAGAATATTCCACAATACAACAAAAATCAAGTCTTGCACAGACATTTAAAATACGTTGGAAATAATTTTTTGTATAATAATACTAAAGAAATAAAAAGAAACTTTATTGTTGTAACTTTAAAGTTTTACGACAAAAAAATAAAAAAAAAAACACGGAAATTTACCTCTCTTAAATTGGTCGCTTGTCCCATTGAATGTTTTACAAATTGAAAATTATGATGGCTTTTTAACTGGTAGATAATAAAAATTAAATATACTATAATTATTAAATAAAATTTACAACTTACCTTTTCCAAACTATGCAAATATATTATATTTTGTTGACAGTGATTACCAAATGCTATTTGTATAGCCACTATTAGTAACTCTTTTATATGACCATCTGCGTAAATCCATAGAAATTTTTCGGAATCCATAGTAGGAGTCTTGATTTGTACATAAGTCTTCATTAAATCAAAATTGACATTTTCTGTTGTTATACGACTTATGTCTATATAATGACCAAACCAAGTGGGCAACAGAAACCACACGGTATATTCCATACATGTTATGTATTCAAATAGATAACGGATTTCGTTGAAAATTTTTATTAGCTGAGTGATGTGAGCATGATCTAAAGAATTGGCAGCTTTTAAAACCGTTGTTGTTAACTTGCTTAGAATATGGTTTTTGTCAACTTTCCGATTGACATATAAATTGCAAAATTTTATAACGAGATTGGTTCTGAAAATTGTATAGATAATAAAAAAAAATATTGAATAAAAATTTTGCTGCATTAAAGTTTTTTTTTCTAAAGAAAAATCGCCAAATTCTGAGGGCTTTTTACTGTAGAAAAAATGTTTCTATTAAAAATTTCTTGGATTCTGAGGAATTGATTTTTAAAAGTCGTCTGGTTTCTGATGATATTTTTCTATATGAAATACACTGATTGAGAGAACTTTGCTTTCTACTAAAAAAAATCTAAGATTCTTATGACCAGGGCAGCAACTTAATTTTTTCAATTTTGGGCTTAAAATATTCAGTAAAAATGCTAATTATGCGCTTAAAATATGCACTTAAACAGAAATCTGCGCTAAAAACCAGAAAATATGCAACAAAAATCCAAAAATATGCATTAAAATCTAAAAAATATGCACTTGAAATTTGTCGATTTAAAAAAATTGTATTTATAATTCGAGAGCGTTGTGTAAAACATTAAATTCAATATAAATATGGTAACATGTTTCTCTTTTTAGTTTAGTGATAACTAGCGCAAAGAATATTATGCACTTAAAAAACGAAAATATGAAAAATATGCACTTGAAAAATATACAATTAAAAATTTCTTTGCAAAAATCCCACACATATAAAATAAAAAAAAGGAAAAGAACATAACGCTTTCAACCTGGCCAGCAAGATTTTTCAAATGTAAAAACTATTTATTTTAAATCAAAATATAAAAATGAATCCAAATTTTTTTTTTTGTTAATAAATTTAAAAATACTACATAAAATAAAAAATATATTTATTAAAAGGAGTAAAATATGCATTAAAAACGCACATAATATGCATTTTAAATCAAAATATCCTGATATATGCAACTGCAAATCGATGCCAATTTGTTCATTATTAGATTATCGAAAAAAAAAATCATGCATTTGCATGATAAGTTAAAGTTTAAAAATTCTTTAAATATGAACTTCAAGGCAAAATATGCAAACATTTGCATTTATAATAAAATATGCTAAAATATGCAACAAGAATTCGAAGCTATTTTGTAGCAATTTCTTTAATTCGGAAAAATATATGGTCAAAGCCGATTTTGGGCTACTAATTTAGGGTGACAAAAATATCCAAAAATTGTGAAATATACTAAAATGTACTATACATATATAAAACATTTCCTAATCAGCAAATTTTTATTAATGAAAATCTAATTTAAACAGCCACACCTTTTCTCTAGGATATGAGATGTTTTTCACAAAGAGAATAGTTTATATTTAAAAATATTTTTCATTTCATTTATTCAGTCTATGGAAACAAAAATTCCTTACAGACTATGATTAAATCAAAAATTTAATATAAATAAATATAATATCTTCAATATAATATAGCTTAATTACTTAAAAACTATATTAAGAAACACTTTAATTTATCCTTGGACGTGGAAAACTATATATAAGATTTGCGTTCATGATTCTGTTGCAGACTAAAATTGATTTCATTTAAATAAATAAACGTACGAGTTAGCGTACTATTAAGAGCATATTCAGTGCGATGCAGTGTCACATTAAAAATATCAATGAATCTTAAACTTTTAGGAGGGACATAAAATTTAATAAGAGACAGCGAATCAGGACAGTTAGTTACACCATTTACTATATCAAAGACAAGTAAAGCCGACTGGTATAATCTACGATATTCTAAAGTCTGCAAACCTAATAATAGGCATTTCGTTTTATAAGAATGAATGGGATCAACAAAGATAAGTGACCTTAAAGCAAATTTAATGAAAATTCTTTGTACTCTCTCAACGCGAGTGACATGAGTATTGTTATAGGGATTTCAAATAACTGCAGCATACTCTAACTTTGATCTAACAAACGAGGTATAAATTAACCTCAAAGTATTAGGATCAGAAAAATCAGAAGAATTTCTTTTCAAAAATGCCAGCATTTTATAAGCTTTAGGGATAATATAATCCACATGTGGTACAAAAGAAAACTACGAGTCGAAAACCACGCCAAGATCAAGTGTAGACTTAACAGTTTTCAAGTTTTGGTTGTTAATATTGAAATTTGATATAATAGGATTCAGAGATTTGCTAAATGAGACATGAAAACATTTACAAAGATTAAGATGTAAGTTATTTAACGTACACCATGCACCCAGATTATTCAAATCAACCTGTAATTCAGAAACATCTTGAAATGAGGAAATTTACGAAATATTTTCAAATCATCCGCATACAAAAGAAATTTCGATTTTTTAAAGCAAGCTGAAATGTCATTAATAAACAAATTGAAAAGAAGTGGACCCAAAACACTGCCCTGTGGCACGCCAGACGTTTGAAAATAAGGCTTAGACTCAAAACCTTCAATTACAACCTTGCATACTCTATTTGATAAATATGATTTAATCCAATCTAGGAAAACAGAGTGAAGAAAACATGCATACTGACTGACGATTTGTTTCCCTTTTTTGTCCCGTATATTTGTTTTTCTAAAAACACCCAAGACTTTAAAATATTAAAGCTCTCAAATTCTAAGCACTTCTATTTTTATTAATCTTCGATTTTAAACGAGTTTCACTCCATACATATTTTCAGATTTCAACAAGTTTTTTTCAGCTTTCATCAGATTAAATATTTTTAATGTTGCTTTTCGTTATAAAAATTTTGCAAGTTCTCAAAACTTGAGTTTTTCAATGGAAAAGAATACAATTTTTTGAAAATGTTTAAAATCAGTACAATCAGTGCAAATTTTAAAAAAATCAGTACAAATCACGATTATTTCATAAATATACGTGGCCAAAAATCGGTTCATATACTGATCAAATCTGTACGGATGGTCAGCCTGAACTAAGTACTTATGACACAACAGCCAAAGAAATCTGGCTTGGAAACACACCTCTTTTTAATAGACCTATGTATGCTAAACCCAATCTGTAAAAAATTCTTATTTGCAGTTTTTGAAATATTCCGGTTTTTATATTACATTATTTACCCCATTTTCCTGTATATTTTTCGAAATTTTACCACAAAGTCATGAATATAAATCTACAACCAAATTCTCTTTAATTTGAGTATAATCATGTCAGTATTTGTATCAGGATATCTTAGTGGTATTGCAAGGAACTGAAAATTTAGTAAGTTTAAAAAAAATTTATGACTTTGAAGTTAAATTTTGAAAAATTAGATAAAATATGCTTAAAAAAATTGGTTGAATGCTGTAAATATAAAACGCGCGATGGCTTTTGCACCACAAATCAGAAAAAACAATTTTTTTTACAGATTTAGATGCAGCGTACCTAAGTCTATTAAAACATATCGCACTTGATCAACAAGAGGGTATTAACTCAAAATTTTTAAAATATCACTTTTTTCAAGAAATCAACTAACAACATCAATATCTATCTTTTGTAAAAATTTCAACGTTTTCCGCTTACTCTTTCATCTCGAAAACCACTTTTGAGACCATTTTCATGATAATGTAGTGATTACCTTTATTGCAACAAAAAGGTATTATTTCGAGTTAATACAAAAGTTCAAATAGAAATTAATCGTATATTTTCATAAAAAAGTATTATTTTGATTTGAGCCTTTATTTATGTTAAAAATAATCAAACTGTTTTATTTATATTTGGTTGTATTTTGAGTTGATACTGTTTTGTTGATAAAAATTTGTTTTATTTTATAAATTTAAATCGATAAAATTTCAAAAAAATTGTACTAACTCAAAAAATTGATTTTTTTTTGCAATGAGTGGAAAATTTAAAACAAAAACAATGTATATATATTTTCAAATGGAATTTGCTTATTATGATATGTTTGAATTTTTAAATTCTGTTAAAATGTGGCCATAAACAGTTTTTTGACTCTACTGAAAATTTTAAAATTTTGAGTTAATACCCTCTTGTTGATCAAGTGCGATATGTATTTCAGACAGGTTCTGCAAAAAATTTAACATTTTTGAGTGGTATTATAATTTTTGCTATAGAGCTTTTAAGGACTTTTTTTCATTCAAAAAAAAATTTAAGATTATAATAACTTTTTGAGATTATAAGAATTTGAGTACATTTCCTGACGAATCCTCGAAATTTTGGCAAAAGTGCACTTTAGCGGGCACAAGAAGAAAAAAATTACCCCCTCTGGATTAAAAAAAAAAATAAAAAAAACCGCTAATTAAAAATTAGTGGAGCCGGTGACCCATAGGCCCCCTGGTCCAAAAAACGGGGACACCTCTTTACATACAAGTATGTGTACTCAAATATAAGAAAATTTGCTCACGATTTAAATAATAGATGGAAATATAAAATTTCCAGATCGATAAAACGTGACCCGAGCTAGCAATTTTAGTAAATTTTAGACCCTTTAATTTGGGCACGGTAACAGAAGTGTTTTTTTTTTTTTTAATTTAGTTAAATGGCTCTAGTAATTTTTTTTATACTATTTTTGTGATTTTCCTACATTTGAGCACAGTTTTAACATATAAAAAAGTTTACCAATTTTCTCTAGTTCAGGCCACGCTTAATGGAGCTGGAAAACTGGATCTTTTTTGAAATCGTAAGGAAAATTTCCTTTCATTTGATAACCCATTTGGGTCCCCGGTGCCACTAATTTATTTCGTTTTTTTTATTCTAGATGGGGGGTCATGCATTTTGTTTGTTTTAATTAAGGTGTGCACTTTAGCCCAAATTTGTTTTACTAGAAAATATCTAAATTCTGTTTAATTTTTTTTTTTTTCTTTTCTTTACATAAACTTAAAAATTTGGTAATTAAAAGTTGCCAACTTACTTATCTCTTCCTGCATCAGTAAATTCTTTGGACAATAAATCTAACCACCTTCCATTGCAGTTTTCATCATATTTCAAACCAGATAAACGTGGAAAGATAACATCAGTGCATGTAAAAAAGCGTACTTGAAAGGCTATGGCGGAACATTGCTTTTGTGGTCCACTATTTACAGAGTATACAATTACGTCCGGATTTTTTGAAAAATCACGGCATGCTTTTATTTCCAACCTTCCTTTATTGTGTTCTAGAAGACGACGTTTTCTTAATCTCTTCTCTCGACGCTCCTGTGCTTGTTTCGAGGTACACGGAACATCGCTATCACTACTATCATCGAGCACTTCCATACCCGGGGCGGTGTTTGGATTGTGCTGCTGATGCAGAGATTCTTTTAAGGTAAATGTTATATTTACTATGCCATTACCAATTTTATCTTTTATTTCATCCAATGTTGTTAATGTAGCATATCTTGTACTACAGATTAATTGTAAGGCCAAGGATATCACATCACATTGGCGATTGGAACGTAGAACAAAAATTGTACCCATTTCTTCACTGGGCGGGAATTGTAGATGTACATGTTTACATTCGCCTATTCTGCGGATTTCTAACTGAAATTTGTTATTTTAGTTTGTAAATAAGTAGATTTTGTTATTTTAATTAACTTACCTCAGTAATTTTCATTTTCTATGTTCTTCTACGCTTTTAGCGCGCTTTTAATAATTTCCGGCGTCATTGAATTGTCAAAATGTTGTCAAATTGTCTTCTAGATATTTCCGTTATCGAGTTGTTAGAGTATTTGGGTATAGAGTACTCAGTATCTGCCATACTAATGACAGCGGGGCTGCACAATTTGAAAAAAAAACCTCGTCAGCATACTTTTTGGTTTGACTCATTGGCCAGTTGTGAAAAAATTGAGCTGGAAATGGATTTTATATATTGCCAATATATTCTTTCCAATTCCGAAACCTGTTTTTCGATATCTTGTATTATATATGAGATGTTCAGAATCGATTATGCATTATATCCGCAATTTTGCATTTAGAGTAAATTTTGTAGAAAAAAATAGTTCATTATTGTTTTGCCGCAATTGACATACTGCAAAGAAAAGTTTAAAAATTTATGTAATTATTGTTTAGCTGCATGACCAAAACAAAGAACGTAAAATCAAAACAAAAAAGAGAACTGAGGTTAGACGTCAAAATATATAGACGTGCAGTATAGAAAATCATATTAAAAATAAAAGGTGACAAAAAAAAGTTCAAAAAAAATTTAATAACTTTCGATTTCATTTATATAAAAGTGTAACCATTTTTAGTTTTGTTATCCCAATCAATATTTATCATGTAGATTTTAAGAAAAATTAGTGTAAACCTCCTTTATCGTTGTTCTTGAATCCAACTTTTTGGTGTATAGGTCAAACCAATAATAAGCTGACGATCTGCCAAATCCGAGTGTTTTTCCTAAACCTAAAATATAGTTCAGCGTTTTTTTTTCGTTATTAGTATTGAAACACTATTAAAAAAAACAGCGCGCAAGAAATGTAAACAATTTCATCGAAAGAGGATTCGAAAATGAAATGTGAAAAGTTTAAGAAAATAAAATTGGTTGAAAAGTCTTAAAAAAATAAAGATTTGATTGTTAAACGTTTAAAGCATGTGGCATGTAAATGGTGTTTCTTAAGAAAACAATTAGTTTTTTATAATGCACAAATTGCAAATAAAAGAAAATTATGAAATACTACAAGTTTTAAAAATCTGTTAAACGTATGTAATTTGTTGGGAAAAATATGAAAAAAAAGTTGGAAGCAAGTGTACTCTATAGCCAACATAAAATATATTTTTTTATTTGACTGCACAAGTTCTACTTATGATATAAATTTGGTCTTGCTCCGGAAGGTGGTCATAAAATAAACCTTATCCTAAAGTGGTTGCTGTTGATGACATTCCTTGGTCGGGGTCCATTGGACTCTCGAGTCGTTCAGGTGCAAACAACCTATGACCGGGGAAACGTATCAGAAAGTTGTTGGTTCAAAATATATCTGTTCTGTAAATTTGGATCTTTTTATATTATAAGAAAATCGGGAAAGTGAAAGAAAGATCATCTCTCATAAAGCCAGCTTCAGACAAGAGTACAAAATTGTAAAAGAAAACACCACATCTGGCAGTGGAGTGCCACAAACAACATAGTAATACTACTGCCATCATTCTTTTTTGTTGGAACAGGAAGGATTGGAGAACATCACAATACACAAGAGTGATAGTGGAGCCAAGTTCAAAATCTTCAAATGCTGGAGGTATATAAAAACTATTATGAAAATCGAAAACTATCAGTTTTTTAATATTGAATTTTTACAACCATTTTCAATTGAAATTGCGAACATTTTGAATGTAATTGGGACTTTCCAATTAAATGAAAATGAAAATTTTTAAATTAATTTTAGATTTTCCTATTTAAATTAAGAAAATTCCTTATTGAAAACCCCGTTACTTAAGGTGTTATGAATCATAAAATTGTATTGGACTGAAAGAAACAACAAATATGCGAGAAAGAACAACAAATACTTTTTTGTTATTTCAAAATAAAATGTAAACAAAACAAACAATATTGCCCACGTTTTGTTCCCACAAAAACCGTCAAAAAAAAGCTAAAAATCGCAAAAAAAAATCAAAAACTAAAAAAGTTGGCAGCAGTGCTAACATTTAATCTGGAAATATCAATTTTAAGTTAAAAATTTTTTTTGACAGTCTAAGATTATTTATCGATAACACACGTATATTTGTTTGACATTTCAAGATTTTTTATGGTATAATCATACTCTTTACACTTAGTCAATTTTCCTATGCAAATATATTTGCACTGTTCTCCAATATAGAAAAAATACAAAAAATAGCAAGTATCATAACACCTTTAACCTAATCTTTTCAAAAATAACTTATGTAAATATAAATCATGCATAAATAACTGCACCCATCAATTTAACTTATTTAACTTTGACATTTTATTTATTAGTTTTCAATCAGTGAACTAATTTCTTTTTACGTTACACTTTATTACAGAATCTGAAACCCGGTCCTGTTTGTATTTACTTTAATGTTGTTTCTGGTTGATTTTATATTTTTTGTCCGCATAGAGAGGTTGGAAAATGTCTAGCGAATCTATGACGTGTCCTTAATGAGTTAAACAAGTTTAAACAAAGATAGCTAGTGTATGGTTTATATATAGCTATTCTTGTTTCACTAATTCAATTTTCCGTTTTTATGTAAAATACAACTTTGGGTGGAGGAAACGTACTAAACAGCTCGTAGTATCAGTTTAGTAGCAACAAAGTTTAATAGTGGTTGGTTTTCCAATTGGAGTTTGTTTTGTTTTCTGCTTACGCGTAGTTATTTGTATTTTTAATTGCATTTAAAATTATTTATAAATTTATTTTACGTGAAACTTAACGAATGAGTTTAATTTTTAATAATAAATTAAAAGCAGTTTATTAATAAACAATTAAAGAGAAAAAAACCAAGCCCAGCTCAACAAAAGAAATACTTTACTCACACATATACAACGTCATATAATTAAAACAAAAAGTTTTTAAAACAAAGTGAAGAAAAAGAAAAAAAAAAAACAAGTTTGCCTTAGCCAACTTCTTTATTTGTGTGCGGCCATTAGTGTTAAAACTTAAGTTCTTTTTTCTTTTGGCTTAAACGTATTTTGTTTGTTGTATAGTAAAATATGTGTACATTTATATTTACGTCATTGATGACTTGAATAAGTAAACCAGGTCCAAACCACAGTTTGTGTTCACTTTAAAATATAAACCGTTCATTTACCCAACGAAGACATTAAAACATCAGAATGGGTGAGTTTATTAAATAATTTGTGTACAAGATTTTCTTTAAATTGCTTAAAGCTTCCCTCTGAATATACGTATATGCCTCTTTTGTCTTTCATTAATGTAGTTTTCCTTTCATCTGTCTAGCAGTGCCTGTCTTAAACGCGCCATCTTGTAACAATTAAATTTCCTGTAAATTTAATTTATTACGTATATTTTTTATATGGGATTTGTTTTTAACATCCCGCAGCTAGATGCCATTCTATCATTTCCGTTTTTCTTAAAAAACTTGTCTTTAACGGAAATCTAGGGAGACATTAGAATAATATCAAATGTTTTTACACTGCAAAAGTGTAACATTTAGCATAATTATGATATAACCCAGCAAACACTTTAGATTTAAAAAAAATATATATAATACAAAGAAAGGCGATTTCAGCTTTTGTAATAATTTGCCATAATTTTTAGAAATAAAGATTTTGAGGCTTACAAAGGCAGTTTGTTGGGTGGCTCCTCCAGATTTCGATGATATTCGGATATAACATAGAGGAGACTTAAGTAATAAAAAATTGGTATGAAACAACATGTGCCTAATCGCATTAAGTTTTTTTTTAAAAATCGGTTTCAAGTTGTTCGAAACTTTTTTTGTTTTAAAACATAATTTTTATTTTTATATTTTTAATAAAAATTAAATCAAACTGAAAATGAAAATTATTCAAGTTCGAGGCCATACTCTAAATTTTTATTAGGATATTGTCCTAACAAATAATCTATAGAGTTTTTTTGTTTTCAAATTTATTAATTGACCACTTTCAATAATGTGTTGATAGATCTATTTCGGAAATTTTCTAGCTTCCCATCATCAGAACACGTTTTGAAAGAGGTAACAACCCCATACCAAATATCAAACATTCATATAAACTAGTTTACTCACTACATGAGAACTCATATATTATATGAGCTCGAAGTAAAAGATTATCACCATTGATTAAAAAAAAAAAAAAATTTTTATTTTTAATAAAAATTATATAAAACTTAAAACTTTTTACTATTTTTTTGTAATCAAATAACTATCATTTGATAAAAAAAAAAAATGTACTAAAAAATGTAGAAACTAGTCTAGTCTGATTAATAGTGTTTACAACTTTTAAAGAAAAACGTTTAATCTTCTTAACCTCAACATTTCTAAAATAAAAAAAATTATATTAATTTGTTTATTTAATCCTTAAACGTAAAATTGGGCTGATAAAAAGATACTCATCCTTATTTATTTTACTCCTCTATCACATATTCAAAACTATATGACAATCTGATAAAAACAAACAGATAAAGTTTAGAGACGTGAATCCACATCTACAATATGGACAAATTTGTTGGTATACGCTAGGATATTAAATCGGTTAACCGTTACTCGATTAATCGATGAATTTAACTCAAACAACTGGTCGAGTAAATTAAAATGTCCAATTTCGAGTTACATATAAATCGAACAATTTTGGTCGATTAATTGAGTTAATTGAGTAAATCAAAATATATAATATTTCAGTTTATATTTCATTAAAAAATTTTAATTGTTTCATATTTTTTAAAACTAATTTTTTTCTACTTTAAAATTCCATACAAATTTTAAATTGAAAACGTATGTTGGGGTTCAATATGAACGTAGTATAAAAAATAGAGCAATGTGTCAGTTACCGTGTCAATTTACATATTATATATGTGAAGTAGGGCTACAACTTTTTTTACGTGGTACCACGGTATAGGCAATACTGTACTGATAAAAAATATTTGTCTTTGGAAATTTTGGAGAAAAGACGTTCGGCACTGAGACCAGTGCCTAAAATATCACATTTTTAGGAATTTCTAAATACCCTTGAACAATTAAAGGCATTATTATACTCAAAAAAATGCTCGAAAATATAAAAAAAAAATAATACCAAAAGGTCCGATTTCCATAAATTATGCAAATTGTTTAAGTATCTAAATATTCAACAAAAAAAAAAATCGCAACAATCGCAAAACCATTAATTTGTGTTACATTATTTTGCAAGATTCGAATTGTACTTAACTTATCATAATTGTTTGGTGTTACAGCTCGGATTGGGCCGTTCACTCTTTTCTTCAATTCGGATCTATATTCAACTTAATTAAATAAATTAAAAGTTAATGTAATTTATAAAATTCTTACTCTTAAATTTTTTCGAGGCATATACTGCTTTGCCATATTATTTTTGATATTTTCAAAAAAAAAAATTAAAAGTTATATCTCTAATGTCTTCTTAAAGTCGAAAGAAACAAATTTAAAACCGCTCAATTGTATATTGTTTTAGCATATTTTTTAATTTTGAATTAATTTCCCGTACGCCCTGGTAGGCTAGTTGGTAGCGTGCTGGCTTATCAATGCGGAAATCGTGTGTTCGATTCCCACCTGAGGCATCTATTTTCGCTACAGCACACCGAAAGCTATAGTAGCTAGTGCTCGGTTAGGGTAATAAGATATAATTTATAATTATACCCAAGAAACATTTTTACGGACTCTCCGGCATGTACGGATTCTTGAATCCGGGGTTTACGGTACGTTTTCGGACCGTTTAATCGGATTTTCGAAAACACGTTTTTAGTCCGTTTGGGGATATCAGTTTTCGTGCCGTTTAATACGGACTTCACCGATTTTCATCCGTTTCAAGCCAGTCACAATCGGTAACAATTTTTTTCAATTTGTTTTATTAAAATAAAATTAAGTAAATAATATAAAAGATCGGGGCGCCAAATAAATTCAGATAGCATGCATAATATGCATTGCATACGTTAGATGGTAAGTATTTATATAATTTAAAACGCTCAAATGAGATTGCAAACAAAAATATATTTGTCATAGAATCCATCGTTTTTAAACCCCACTTCATATTTTTTACATGTAGATATCTGATTCAATAATGGGCCACAAACTAACAATGATGCTCTTGGAGGAAACAAAAAACTGCATCGAAAAAGTAAGTATAAATTTTTTTTTAAATAAAAAAAATATATTCCAAGAAAACTCTTACTATCTCTTGAAACTAAAATAATAAATTCTTTTTTCCTTTTAGATTTTGAATATTATCGACCACAAATGTTCCGTGATGCTGCTAAGCTGGATACAAAAAGTAGCTGTGGCGAATTTCGTATTTAATTAAAGTTAAATGAAGTATATTTTAATATTTTTTCAAATAAATTAATAAATGTATAAAAAAAATAAAATCCATTGAGTTTTTTGTAAAAAAATGGTTGGAATACGGACCAAATAAGTATTTTCAACGATCCGTTTATTGTCCGTTTTATATCCGTAAAAAACGGAATCATCCGTTTTCAGCACGACAAAACGGTCCGGAAACGGTCCGTATTTGACGGACTTTAAACGGATTTGAGTCAGTTTTTAACACGACCCAACGGTCCGTAAACGGTCCGTCATTGACGGACTTGCAACGGATTCGAATCCGTATTCGATGTTCCTTTTAATCCGTTTTCTGGTCCGTATACTGATCCGAAAACGGTACGGAAACGGACTCCGGATCCGACTATGCTGTACCGAAAACGGCACATAAACGGACCGGATTGTTTGCTGGGTATAATTATTAATTAATAAAAACAAAAAAAATAATTTCCCAACCTTTTTTTTTTAATTTTGATAAATTACATTTCGGAACTCCTGATTTTGTAGTTATTTTGTATTTTAAGCTTTTTGAAGAATTATTTAAAAAATTTTACTTATAATTTTTTAAATCTGACAGATCGGACAATGAATTTTTCAAATACACAAAGTCTAAACTATTTCAAAATTTATTCCGTTTCAATCAAAACATAAACAATTTATTAAAATACTACCGCACTTACAAAAATTATAATTTCAGGGCTGCCATATGACAGTTTTGAAAAATGGTAAACAGAATAATTTTTTCAAACATTTTTAAAAATCGGTTAATCTAAAAAAAATAATTACTCATTGATTTTTAAATAAATATTTGTTCACAGAATTATACAAAACTAATTTTTTTTAAATATCTTCAACCGTCTTGGATTTATATTATTCTGTCAAATTTTCAACTTTGATGGATAATATTTCCGCTGGTGGGCTCTTTAATGTAATAAAAATAATCATTGTTCTATATTTCGGAAAAGTTTGGTTGAAAAATCAAAATTAAGCCAAATCCAATCTAGTCTATTTTTGATCAGTTATATCTTAGTAATTTCTTATCGCATCTAAACAATCCAGGGCTTATTTTGCTGGTACTAGTGTCTACTTTTTGCCTATGTCCCCTAAATTTATATATTTCATGTATAAATGCATTTTAAATTGAATTGCATTTTTAAAATGCACTTTTTAAGTTTATGAAATATTTGCAACTTTAAAAAAATACTATTTGGTATAATTTAGAATATTTACAACAACCTCCAATATTCACTTTTTAGTTGCCAAAGATTAATTATTTTGGAAAAACTTTAGAAAAATATAATACAACTTAAACAAAATTGAATTAGAAAATTATTTTCGATTTTTCAGAAGCCAATTGAGACAAATTCAATACTAGTCTATCTTTGATCAGCCATATCTCTATATCATTTCGTTTTGTTTATTAGTATAATTTGAAATCTTTTTACTACTATTTCCAATATTTAATTTTAGTTTCCAAAAAAACAGCTAATTTTGAAAATTATTAGAAAAATATTAAAACTTAAACTAAATTTTCTCAGAAAATTATTTTAGAATTTTCAGAAGCCAATTAAGACAAATCAAATAAAATGTTCTACTACTTTAACTTTAACCAGCGATATCTCAGCCGTTTTTTTATCGCATCGGAACGATCGAGATCTTATTTTAATTTGTAACTGTGTCTATTTTTATACAATGTCTTAACTATTAATTTAATGTCAAAACTATTTTTAATGCAATTGAATTTTTGGAATGCATTTTAAAGCTATGGAAATACTTTGAATTTAAATTGAGTTGCAATGTTAAATAGATTGAAATCTTTACTATAAATCGCCATATTTATTTTAGTTGATATAGCGCAGGGAATTTTGGAAATACGTTTAACTTTGTGATTAATTTTTTAATTTAATTTAATTTATTTATTCATTTCAATAACCTAGCCTGAAGGCCATAATCGGTTAAAAATTATTCTAAGGGAGTTGTCTCAATTGGCTTCTAAGAAGCTCAAATCTGAATACTTTTGAGAAACGTTTACATTATTCGAGAACTATGTTACAATAAGGTCTTATTTCATTGTGAAAAATTTTCCTCATTACAATAAGAATAGGTAAAAGAAGAGAATAAACTAAAGGGCCCGTATTTTTTCTTTTCAATAATAATATTAGCCTTGTTTTGTTCCTCATACTTTACATGGAAATAAAAACATATATTTGTATGCAGTCGAAGTTAAAAAAATTAAAAATTATAATCTGCTTCTTATTACGACTATAATTTTTGTACATAAATTTTGCTTTAAAAATTGTCAGTTGAATATTTTGTCAACATAAATGTGCACTTTAAATTAAATCAATTCAAATACTCTTTAAAAATAGCAGAACAGTTTTAAATTACAAACCGTAAAAAAAAAATAAATATTTTTTTGGTTATATTGAAATGCTTAGAGGGGTTTTATACTTTATCCATTTTTATTGTTATTGAAGTATTTAAGTAACCACCACAATAGGCCTTTCCCACTCAAACATTTTATTTACTTACATACACAATACTAACTTCCTTTCATAATAAACATGTATATAAGGGAATGTTAAGGATACTTTAGTAAATATATTTTTGAATTTATGTACACTTAGGAAATTATATGTTGGTAAAGACGACAGCAATTGTAGTCAAAAACAAATGAAATTTCATTTAAAGAAAGGACGACGACTAACATTGTCATTTGTTTTTTAATGTTCAGAAATGACTAACAATTGTAGTAAAAATTAACCACATGGTAGTAAAAAAAAGCAAACATTAATTAATTTTTATTTTTTTAAATAACAAAAAACAACTGTAAAAAATGAATGTAAAATCATAAAACAGTCATTTGATGTGGTTTGTTTTTTTTTTTAAATGAACTGCAAGGTTAGTAAAATGACTGACATTTACATTCAAAATAAAGAAACTGTATTACAACCCAAACAACTACATATTTTCAAAGCAGAAGTTCCCTGAGTGTAGTATACTAGCAGTACGTCTTTAGCCGTAGAGGCTTAATGTATGGCAAACGAATAAATAAATAAAATTAAATAAATTTTTTTTTTAACAAATTTCTTTAAATATAACAGTGACCAAATATGGGCTTACATGTTATATTACAGTGATAAGAGATATATTTTTATTCAAAACTATATTTACCTATAAGGGATCACGTATAGCCATCATCTTCTATAGGCTATGTATATTCTTAGTACAATTTGGTTTAATGCCTCTAGGGCAAATTCATTTCAATTGGATTGGATTGAATAAACGGACACATACCGCATAATAACAATATACACATATAAAAGTTCGTTTGTTTGTAATTTGTTGAACATTTTATGGGTAAAAAAAAAAAAAAACTTCCACACCCACACTAACTATCACCCCACATCATAAAAATAACACTACACTAAAATACAAAAGGGAAGAAAAATCTTCATAGATTATCTTTATGATGTATATTAAGCCAATATTGTTAGTTGAAAAGCTACATTTTCATACAGATTTATCCTTTTTAAGACTTTTTTTGTTTTTGTTAAGTGTAAGCCTATTTTTTCACTTAGAAGAAACAAAATTAGAATATTCAAATTTCCTTTACATAATCCTTTTTCTGTCAATAGACAAATTCAGAAATCTAAAAAAATATATTGTTTGACCAGCTTTATTGTAATTAAAACTTTTTAAACTCATAGTACAGTTTCTATGTAAAATTTTAGTTTTTATAAATTGTTTCAAACTTAATTATCCCAAAATAATTATCTCTAAAAATGTGAAATATGTAAAAGTGTGGAGTAATGAAACATTCTTATTCAGCTCCATTATATAAAGTACAAAATCCTTTTACAAAGACACCATTTAAAATAAAACGCAATTAAAAAGTGTTATATAGAGAATTATGTATACACTGGTAAGAAAAAAAAAAACCATTAGTTGCACATGATGAATTGCTTAAGCCTAATTACGAAGCTGTAAAATACTTAGAATGGCATAAATCTATGTGTGGATGGATTGTTTTAAAAAGACATTTCTAAAAGATAGTAAAGTAGCTTTGTTCTCATGTAAAAAGTAATACACTGATAAAAAAAAACGGATAACATTTTAATTTTTAAATATCGGTTTTGTAAGAAATTATAACATTTCACTTTACAACTTATTGAAAAACTAGAATCTAGGACCTGGAGTTAATTTTGGTTTGATGCATTTTGTGAACGTATAAAGTACTTTAAAAACAAACAGTTGTATACTTTCGAACCACGTTGAGCGCCATTTTCTGATCTACATTTATGGTTTTACCAAAATAATAAGATGGCGCCCAACGTAGGGCAAAAATATCCATCTATTTATTTGTAAATTTTTTTTAATGCATTAACATTTTATTAACAAATTTATATTCAGCTTTTAAGACAGATCTGTATCAATTAAATCTTGCATTTGTTTTTACCCCCCCTTTTTCAGTTTATATTATTAACAACAACAACTTTGTCAGTTAAAGTCCCAGTTAGTAGCTAACGGGACATTGTGAAAACAAGACTTAGTGTAATTTTATTTCTTCATATTTAAGTTTTAATAATTTACAGTTGAAAAGACAAACTATGATGATGCTTGTTTATTTGCTTTGTTTATGCAGCAGAATAATGCCACTGTAGTTTGCAATATTCTATGAAAAATTACACTAAATCTTTAAAATTTAGCACTTTTTCCAAGTGCCCAAAATATAAATTTAACTTAAGAAGTATACACATTAAAAAATAAAACATTTTGCAAGTTTTTTTTTATAAATTTATGTAAAATTTGTGGGTGAATGTCTTTTTGTTTAGTCCCGTTAATTATGATATACTTGGGAATAAGTAATTATTTTTTCTCTATGAATATGTAGTTATTGTTGTAGTTAAACCACAATAGTTTTCTGAATAGAAATTATATGCCTGTCTTTCCTTATCATCCCTCCTCAACTGCTATCCGACATTGGCAAAGAACTTATGCACGAACATACATGACTGAAGCTGTGCCAAAGAAATCCTTTGTTTCATCATGACACTACAAAAGTTCAACGGCTACAATGATTTGAAGAATATCCTGCTGTTTGCACATTTTGCTGTTGCTATTTATTACAAGTTTTAAGGAATTTAAATTAATATCAAAAACTAACTACACATTACTAATACATGCTTAAATAGCTTATTTATTTCCGCAAAACCAATTAAATATTATGTGTTATTTATAATCCCATCTAGGTGCTATATAAAACTATTCGAGATCAAGCCAAAACACCTCAAACTAGTACTATTGCACTCGGGAAATTAAGAAGGTAGAAATTACTAAAAATTACAGTTGAAATTACTACAAATGTAGTATTTTTCATAAAAATGACTAAACATGTAGTCTTTTTAACTATTGATAAAACAACTACAATAGTAGTAAAAACGATGAGGTCAAAAACAACTAACCTTAAATGAACGCATACATTATAAAATCGAGAAACAAAACAATGAACATAAAACGACTACACAATTGTAAAAACTACTGTTTTAACAGTTATTTTTTCGGTATTTTAAAATTGTTTTTAATAAAAAAAAATATATATTTTATATTTAAAATACAAAGTCAAATTCCCAAACGGTGTTTTTAAGCATTGGAGATGCCATGAATTTGTCTAATAATTATTTGCAAACTGTGAACATATTATCAATAACAAGTATAAACTAAACGAGAATTTTTAAAAACTAAACATATTATTCTATTTTTAAATAACTAACAAAAATTAACTGTTTACTGCAAATTACTGTTTTGGTAGTTCACTCCTAGCACTCTCCATCATAAGCGGATTACGGACCGCTAATATAATGGATTAGTTACTAATGTTTTTGTCAAATGATGACGTTATGAGCAGATATTATGCAAAAGATAATCTTGATATTGATTTGGAGAAATCTTGATATTGAAAACATATTAGTTGAACCGTTTTAATTCGACTTTGAGTAACATATTTAAGGAAAAAGCCGAAGTTTAGCTGTAAAGTTAAATAAGCTGCCGCCGAACTTTTTCCGATTTGGCCGAATACTGAATTCATTGGTAAACTACGAACTTTTCTTTAAATTTTACACTCAACCGCATATAATTTTTGCATTTTTTAAATTTGTCTTTAATACTTTAAAATATCGAATACCGACAGAAAGTATTTTCTGGCAAAAGCCTCCGGTAGGACATTCAAAATTAATGAATCAATTCAATACTTAATAAAACAAATAATTTTTAATTGTATTAATTATTGATTTTTTGCAGGTTTTAAATATTTAATTTTTTTAAATAAAAAATTCAAAAGCAACTTATTGTTAGATATTTTGGGAATGTCTTTAAAGAGAATCTGACATGCAAGGAAAAGCGGGTCGTTTTCAAATCAATAGTTTTTTAAATTTCAAACCCGAATACTATTTTGAAATATAGATCTACGGTAAAGTAGATATATTCTTGATCATTATTCTATTTTAAGTCGATTTAGCGATGTCCGTCTGTATGTATGTTAAAATGGCGTTCACGGCGAGAAAGCGCAATCGAAACCGCTCATTTTTGTCTAGATTGATGGACATCTTCGCGAAAAGTTTGGTATTGAAAAATCAGCAAAATCGGCTCAAAAATTATGAGTGAAAATGTGAAGGTACCTCTAAATGATCCATACAAATTCTTGTATTAAGTTCAATCTCATATTAGGGTCTGGTATGTCGTATTTTTTCACAGAATATGGAAGTGAATATTTTAAATTCAACTCAAATTTTTATTTCACCTCAACATTTTTTTTTTCACCACTAAAGTTTTTTTCACCACAAAAATAGGTTTTCACCTTAAAAATGTTTTTTTACCACACAATTTATTTTTTACATATAAAACAATGTTTCCCCTCTATAATTGTTTTTCAGTTTTCTGGTAAAACCGAATATAATGCTTTTACAAGTTTTTTAATTAAAAAAGATTTAAAGATGAAAATCAATATTCCTGATTGAATTAAAGCCTCATCCTCCTTATTGTGAACATTCTAATAAAGTTAGTTAAATTTAACAAAGTGCAGTCAAGGGTTAGGCTTCTATAATTGATACTATATTAAATTAAAAAATATAAGAGTCAAAATGTTAAGATAAGATAAAACAATTCAATTTGAGTAAATGAAGAGAGAGTTCTAAATAATTTTGAAAAAATTGTACTCGCTTTGTAAAATACACCTAACACAAAATTAATTTAGTATAAAAGTTTATTCGAAACGCTAAAAACCGCATAAATTTTGTGTTTATCAGAACAGCGAGGGAGTAACAAATTAAAATAAAAACAAAAACGTACTTAAAAGCAATACTGATATCTATGTAGTACTACTATTAAATAATCCATTCACAAAAAGAAAATGATTCACTAACTCTCATTGCAATGTGTAAAAAATAAACAACAAAAGTATTTTTTTTAACTTTAGATTCGATAATTTTGATTTGAAACTAATTAATTTGATGTTCGTCGGTGCAAGGAAAATTAATCATTTCAGACGCTTAAAACATTGTGTAATTGTTTAAAACTAAAATGACTATGTCTGCTGTAAATAATCGGGATCGTGTAAGAGATCCACGTGAAGAAATTTTACTGGAAACAAATTTTGAAGATGATGGAGTGTTAACACGAGCTTATAATAACAATCCCTATAATCGTCGTAGACCAACATATCGTTCTGATCACTCCCTGGATCGTTATACAGAACGTGATGGTAGTGAAGGTAGGGGAAGTTTTTCTTTATGAAATATGTTCAAATTTCATTGCACAGCTTAATTAAAAGTACCAAATTATTGCTTCATTTGCTTACTTAATATATATTTCACACATTTTTTAATATGTGTCAAACATTATTCATATTGTAAAATTTGAACATGCCTACTACTACCCCCTTGTTCAATATCGTATTATTACAACTTACAGTGGATAACAAAATAATGCATAAAATTTTAAATTATTTTTCCAAAGTTTCTTTGAATTTTGAGAAATGTTATTAAAAATATAAAACTCATTTTGGCTTTTAAATGCACTTCTAGAGGGTAGAGAAATGTGTAAGGCATAATCTGTTGTACTTTTATTTAAATTGTAAATGTGCCTTAATACTAAAAATAAAAGTTAAAACATATTTAGCTTAATTGAATTAAGCTCTGTGTTGCTATGAAAAGAAATTTAAAAAATATAATAATAAAATTTTAAAAAAAATTTATTTTCGGTTCATAGCGACAAAAAGTTTAAGCCGTTTTATTAAAAAAAATAAAATTAAAATATAATATTTGTTTTGTCATCCACTGTAAATTTCTTGATACCCTACTAGTTTATCTTATCGTAGTTGTCTTTCAAAATAGTTATTTTGTAACATTTTTCATACTCTTTCTTTTTTAATGCTCTTTTGTTGTTTAATCATAATTTTTTATATCGTATTAAAATTCAACCATTACAATAGTCAATATCCCAGTAAAAAACGCTGCTTACCAGCAAGCAGGTTTGTAAGAATAGAATCCCTTACAAACCTGCTTACACATGCCATGATTTTTATATGGCGAATTCCCACTTGGAAGCATTACTTTTGGGCAAAATAGCGCTTACAAAAAGCTGTGATTTCATGGCTTTCAGTAAAATCATATTTCATGTCTACATTATTACGATTAAAAGTAATAATATGAATAATATATAATTTATTATACATAAAATTCTACAGATATTAATTTTAGACATAATATAATAATTTTGTTTTACCGCACCTCGTGGTAGCTCTTCAGGAACAGTGAAACGACTAATTATTTTTTTAACATACTCGAAAACACCTAACACAATCGGGAATCACTCGGGAAAACTGGTTAAGTCTACGACATGAAACTCTCTGCATTACAACCTGCATCCTCGTAAGGGATTAACGTAAGCTGCTTACAACCTGCGTCATTGTAAGGGAAAACAGTAAGCTCAATTAAATGTTTTGTTTATTTTTATAAGAACAACATAATAGTAAGCACTTACTTCAGCGCATTTGTTTTACTGGGATCTGTAGTATCTTCTGGAAAATGTCTTGATTTTAGAATTTTTAAAATCATTCACGTATTTGACATTTCACACGTTTCAAAATCTAATAGCGTAGAAAGGGCTTTATATAATCTGTGAAATTTGTGCATAAATAGTTTTTAAAAAATATTTTTTTGCGAATTTAGGATGGCTCTCTTCATTAATTGAATTATTTAATTTGACAAGCGGATCAAAATGATTTTTTACCGATAATCAAGTTCAAAAATTACACTCTCTATTATAGTCCAAACTAAGCCTTATTTCTCAATGTCCCATTAGCTACTAACTGGGACTTTAACTGACACATTTGTTGTTGTTTCCCATATAAATTTTCAATTTAACTTTTTTGTTAAATTTTAACTGGACATTCAGCAATCGGGCCTAAATGTGTTTTTAGAGCAACCAAAAATATTTTAAAATTTAGTTGAATCTGGCTCCCCTTAAGTTGTAATTAATACTATTCTTCTTATTATACAGTTATTGTACATGTGTACATATTTTTACGTATAAGTATGTCATTATAATTGCTATTTGACTTTTAAGGGTTAATTAATAACGGTCAAGCAATTGACATGTCTTTATTATAAAAAAAATTCAAAGCATTTACAATGGAGTAGATATAGAACTTCATAGTTTGAAAAAAATGTTGGCATAATTTTAAAAGCCCACTCAAAATAATACAGCAGTGGAAATAACAATAAAATTAAATAATTTAACAGAAATTCTATGCTATTTATTATCTGGTTCAAAATAAAACAATAAATGTGGATCGTAAAGCAATCCTGGAGTTCCTTATCATTACGGAATTTTGAATTATATTTAAAATTAGAGCGGTCGTACATACGCTCATAAGAAATGCTTTAAGTTTTTAAATGCTTTTAGTTGGCAGCGTGCTAGCTTATCAGTGCGGGGGCCGTGGGTTCGATTCCAGCCTCTGGTGTTGTGGTCTGTCTACGCTAAATTAAATTAAATACGAGTACTATGCTCTCTTAGTATTTAATTAATAAATAAAAAATAAATGCTTTAATAACGTATTGTTGAATCTCCATCCCATTGAGCAGGAGGTATACCTATTCCATGTGGAATAGGTATCTAAGACCCTATACTATTATTCTTTACCCCATAAAATATTTACAAAATGAAGTATTTGTTTGTAATTTTTTGAGGACAAACAGCTATTTAATTTTATACCCTTCACACACTGTGATGCGGTTATATATCAGTTTGTCATTCAAAATATAGATTTAAGACCCAAAATTGTAAGCCGATTTAGCGATGTCCGTCTGTCAATTAGGGCACGAAAACGCAATAAGCACTGCTTATTTTTACCCGAATTATTAAACATTCTCCCGAGCAGTTTGGAAAATCAGCAATCGGTCTAGCGGTTTGAAAGTTATCACTGAAAATGTGAAGGTACCTCTAAATTTTCCAAACAATTTCATAGTAGCGCCTGGTGTAAAAAAAAAAAAAAAAAAAAATATACGCTAAGAGGTAAATGATATTTAAAACTCAGCACATTTTTTTTTCAACACAATAGTTTTTCACCGCAAAAATGTTTTTTCAACACAAAAATATTTTTTTTGCATCCAAAAGGGGTTTTCACTTCAAAAAATCTTTTTTCACCACTTTATTGAATTTTTTTGTACCATTTGTAACATATACAAGGAGAATTTACGAATATTTAACAATTTGTATCACCAATACTAGGAAATAAAGGGTCCGCCACATAACTTTTTTTTTTTTGAAAATGCTATAAAAAAAAACTACTGAATATTTTCTCAAATTTCTTTTTTTATTTGAAAGTACAATCCTTCCGGTTAATAATGGAAAATAATTTCATTCAAATGGCTGTCTCGGCTGGCCATGCAGTAGCCTACACGATCGGTCCAATTTTTATGCACATTATCGATTGTGTGCAGCTGTATTTCACCAATGGATTCCTGTTCCATCCTGTTGAAACCAAATGCTGCCAATATCCTCCTCTTCAATTTTTGTGAACAGAAATTCGTTCAACATGGCCCGATAACGATCGCCATTGACTGTAACGGCCACTCCTTGCTCGTTTTCGAAGAAAAATGGCAATTTTCGCACACATTCTGCAACATTACCATGATTTTCAAAGTAATGTCGCAATATTTCCCAGCGTTGTTCAAGCGTATACACAACCATATTCGTTCAGCGGAAGGATAAAACTAATAATCTGTCAAATCAGACATGAGCTAAGTGTTACCACTCACGAAATAAGCACTAGTTGAAAAAAAAAACGTTAGATGGCGGACCCTTTAGTAGATTTTAGACAGGGGTGGATAGCGTGTGAATTTCTCAAAATGCTTGTACTTGCTTTCACTCAAATTACTTTTGCTAATGGGGTTAATATGTCCTATTTTAAAAGCTTTTATTTGATTTTTTGATACTTAAAGAAGTTCTGAAAAAATCAACATCATTAGAGCTTTAAAATTTATTGTTATAAAGTTTTTAATTGTTATTAGCGCAGTTTTTTAATCACCGGATTTATTTTATTTCGTTAAAATTTACATATTTTGATTATTAATTTTTTCAAAAATTATATCTTTAACAAATTTAACACTTACTTTCGCTATTATAATGTGAAACAAAAAACTAAGATTTTGCAAAAATGCAATTTTAACAGCGATTTAGTGTTAAATTTAGTTAAAAATATAATTTTTGCAAAATTAATAAACAGTGTAAAGAATGGCCCACTTATAATTTGGTCAAAATTAAACAGTTATGCCTGCCCCAGATGTAATGACGAAATTGATTTTAATATATGTTTTTAGAAACATTTCATAGATTGCTTACTCCAATTCTCAAGACATTCGGTTAGGGACTGCAGAAAATTTAAGTAATAAACAAAATATGAAAACGTAAAAAGTTGCACAAAAACTGTATTTTTGTATGCAAGTGGTTAATGACACTTTTCAAAAAAAAAAACAGTTACAGTTATTTAAATACAAAAATTAATTTTTTTAGGATTGTATAGTTGTTCACCAGAATTTGAAGTATGGCTACAAACAAATTCTCTTTTAAAATAATTGATATGTTTGGAAAATCCATACTGCTCAAAACATCTATATAAGGTTTGACATTCGCATCAGAATTTTTAATTTTCGGAAGATTCTGCCAACGCCGTTTTGTGTTTTTTTTTCACAAAATTTACCTCACCACAGACTTTTTCTGCATCAAATACAGACGTACTTTTATTGGTAAAACTATAACAAAAAAAAAACACACAAATCAAGTTGTTGCAGTTAACGCAAATAGAAAGCTTTTAAGCTGAAATAAAAATGTTATGAAATATAGATAGATGTTTAACAAAATCCATAACATCTTAGACCAATATAATATTATTAAATATTATTCGCCAAGATATAGTGTGCAAAAATTGTACGATGCGCTTCGCAAAATATGCCAATAATTTTTATTTTTATTAAGATATTAAGTTTTTTTTTTTTATTTTTGCTTAAAGCTAAATAAATTACTTTAAATTTGATATATCATACTATTTATGTGCCACTTTTTCTTAAAAAGTTATTAAATCATTTGTGAGCCCAGATAATAAGTGGGCAATTCTTTATGGAATTTTTAACGAAATAAAATAAATCCTAAAATTAATCCGGTGATTCAAAACATGGCTTTTATTTAAAACTATTTAGTCTTCTTGTTATTGATTGTCTACAGATAACATTTTCTGCAAGAATCATCATTGAATAAAACTAGTTAATACGAACATTCTTTCCAGGTGATTGCTGCCAATCATGTATGGCCCGGATACCATATGCCACACTAATAGCTACACTAATGTGTCTTTTAGGTGTAGGCATTTTTTGTGGTACCATGTACCGTGGAGCTTCATTAACAGTAATCATGGTGGATCAAGTGTTTCATTTGCGTTTAATATGGTAAGTGTGTTGGTGACAACCACTGACAAACTGCCTGTCAGTTTGTTCACCTTTATGAAACAGAGCTCATTCATTCATTCATTCATTAATTATCATCTCCACATTTTAATTTTTTCTCTTAAGGATCGAAGCAGTTCAAATGATTTTTGTGACAATTGGTGCTGCTATGGCTGCTTTGGGATTCATGATTTTATTTGTTGGTTTCTTAGCAACTGGAGCGACTCGTTACAAGGTCTATAGAGCATGGCGTTCGCGTGTTGGTGGTCGTATATCATGTGCAGTGGTAGGTGACAATTTTTTGTTTATAAATAAAATTTTACAGTGAAAGTTTTCCCCAAGTGATTTTAAATATTTATTAATTTTTTTGTTTCTTTTATCCTTTTCCTTCAATAGCTAATGGGCCTGACTTATTTGCTCAATTTTGTATGGACTTTAATACTATGTTTCTTAGTTATATGTACATTTATTTATACTATGTTCTGGAATATGTGTTCTAGTGTGGAAAGTTCATTAAGCTGTATAGATTTGACACAATTTCGTAAGTACACATTTTTTTTTACTAAAAATTACGTTTTGGAACTGAAACAATGTTTTTGAAACCCAAACTACATTTTTGAAACCTAAACTACGTTTTAAAACATTAAGTACGTTTTGACCAAAAACTACAATTTCGATCTAAAACTACTTTTTAGAATTAAATCTACGTTTTTGAACTAAAACTACATTTTTAAAATAAAACAACGATGCTTTACATGAAACTTTTTTTTTTAGCTAAAACTACGTTTTTGAAGTAAAAGTATGATTTGAACTAAAACTATGTTTTTTAACTAAAACTATGTTTTTTAACTTAACTACGTTGTTAAACTAAGCTTGAGCTAAAACTACATTTTTTTTTTAATAAAACTTAGTTTTTTAACTAAATCTACGTTTTTGAATAAAACAACTAAACAACGTTTTTAAATTAAACTAAGTTTTTTAACTAAAACTACTTTTTCGAACTAAAAGTTTTTGAACTAAAACTACTTTCTTCAAATAAAACTACGTTTTTAATTAATTTTTTTTATTAAAACTATCTTTTAAACTTAATCTTAACTAAAACTGAGTTTTTTTTAAGTTGAAGTTTATTAACTAAACCTATGTTTTTATAACTAAAAAACGATTTTTAAACATAATCTAGGTTTTTTTAACTTAAACTTTTTGACATAAAACTATAGTTTATTAACTAAAATTTGCGTCATTTATACTTAAAACTACATTTTGTACTAAAATCAGCATTTGTAATAACATCTACGTTTTACTATGCTTTTTACAAACGCTTTGTACAAAAAAAAACACGTTCAATAATAATTTTTTTTCTTTATGTTTTTAGATTTTATGTTTCCTCCCAATACAAAAACAGAAGATATGAAGATTTGTGAAAAATATGAAATTAAAGCCTTTTGTAAAGATGGCGTAGAAAATGCTGAAGTCATGTTCATATTGGCCACCTTAGCAACATTATTGGTTATACTAAGTTTAGTACACTATCTTATGTGCCTATCGGCCAACTATGCTCACATACGGGATCATGAAAAGTTTCAGGAGTTACAAGAAATACAAAATCTCAATGAACTAGAATATAGCACTACATCAAAAGATCGTTTCTAGGACATATTTCAGAAGATTCATTTTGAGCTTAAAGAAAAGTGAAACAGTATCACGAACACCACATCATTCTTAGCAATATGCATACATAATGTTATAGTCTAACATACATACAATCAATCCATTCAATTGTTTATGTTGGTTATTTTTATCTATTTAGTTTTAATTTTAGGTTAATTTATAATTATTTTTTTTTTTTTATTATACTTTTAACTTTAAGTTGCTTATTTTTTTATTGCTACTTATGTTAATACAAAAGAAACTAAAAAAAATATGTTAAGCCACGAATCAAAACATATCAATCAAACAATCTTAATATAACAGGCAGCAGCACATTTCATTAAAAGAATTTATGCCCTCCTTGATTATTTTTCTCCGTCCTTTGGAAATGACAATTTTGGTTTAACAAAGTTATTCCATTAAGCATATTTATTATGAATTTGTGTATCTTTTTTTTTTTTTTTTGTTTTTTCCATACAGACTCAAATAAATACAATTTAATTATGCTCAAATTGAATTCTTCTGAATTGCTTGTATAACATAATTTATCTACTAGATTTATCATTAATTATGTAGAACTCATTTTACCATAAGTTGTATAGACAGAGCTTTAATTTTTGAAATTAATTTGGAAATACAATTTTGAATAAATGTAAATTGTAGTGAATAAAATGATTACAAAATTTAACTATATGATAACAGATTAAATAAAGTATATACATATTTGTAAATAAAATTGAAAAAGTAGAAGTTTAGACTAACTTTGGTGGGAATAGCTCAAATTATTTATTTATTCAGTAGTAATTCCAAATTTAAACAATTATTATTAATAAAAACCATAAAAAATAATCATTATTTTCCTGGAATTTAGATTAAGTTAAACTGCAGGCAAGTCAGCTTTCAAGACTTGAACTAGCTTAATAGTTAGTCAACCCTTTGGACGACCTAAACATATTTTACCATTCTTTGTAGTAGCATCAGAAAAAATAAATAATACGGAAAGAAATCAATAAATAATTGTAATTTTTTTCTCATAATTGTTTATTGTTTACTTCTTTTGTACTAAAAACTACATTTCCTACTAAAAGCTGCATTTAGTACTAAAAACTTATTGTGTACATTTTGTACTAAAATACGTGTTGTATTAAAAATACGTGTTGTATTAAAAATACGTGTTGTATTAAAAATACGTTTGTACTAAAAACTACATTTTGTACTAAAAACTACATTTTGTACTAAAAACTATACTATGAACTAAATACTGCATTTTGTTCAAAAAATTTAGAATTTTTGTATTGTTTGCCAATCAGACGAAAAAGTTGGTCTTTTCAACCCCCACTGTAGAAAATTTGTCCGATCAATGTGAAACCTGCAGAAATTACTGGTTTACACCCACTACATACCTGTAAACTCTAGAATTTCAAGTAATTAAATCTCTTTAAGCTTTTAAATGTGCTCAAAATTTGTTCTTTAAAGTTAACTTAAGAAAACATTTATTTTTATTGGTTAGGGTGATTTTGGTTCATTTCGGCAATTCGAATATTTGTTCAAAGCTTTAAAGTACAGCTAGTTGATACCAATAAAAAAAATTTGTTTTGGAAAATTTTGAAATTGTACCAAATTAATCAGTACAAACGAAGATCAAAATGTACAAAAAAAGTACAATTGTGGACTATGCTGTGAACCCAGTGTTGAAACTTATTTGAAATATTAAAAATAAGGGGTATAAAAGCTCTTCGAGAAAATTCGTCTCAAAGTCGAATGATTACGAAAATCGAAAAAATTCCAAACACCCTCTCGATAAAACTAAATAATTTGAACTCCAACCAAGAACATTCCAAACAAATGTGGTAATCAAAAAAATACTTTTTTTCTAACAAAAATGATCGAACAAGCACTGATATGTGTTATATGTAGTTAGGGAATGCAAAATCCAGCACTTTTTCATTTCCCGGTTCAATAAAAGTTTCATATTAAAAAATATTTTTTGTATTCAAAATATCTTATCTTATAAAACTTTTGTTCTAAAAAACGAATACCCTCTTTGTTAAAACAGTATAGAAATCATGTTTAGCTAAATATTTAAATTAATCACAAACAAAATTAATTACAATTTAAAATTGTTTCTAATATGAATCTAAACTCCAAATCTATACTAAAATCAAACATAACTAAAGCAATATTCCTCAGTGCTTTTAATTAACAAATATATATACAACATTATACACACACTATACTATTTACACAATGTAACTAATAAACGAATTACAACGATTTCGAATGTATCTTCACATTTTATATTAACATAATCAAACTGCCAATTAGATTTAAAACTAAATTTAAGCGTATATTGGGCATTTATACAAACAATATAATATAATGTATGTAAATAATATGAACATTTGGGTACAAATGCATATTTCTTCTTTAATTTGTTTTCTTTTAACGTATTGAACTAATGAAAAAAAGATATCTACCACCATTGTAATTAAATAAAAGAAAATTATAAAGCATTGTAATTATCTCTATATATATTTTATAAGTTCTTTTCCAATGAAAAAAAAAATTACAAATTATATTAAAAATAATAAAAAATTCTTAAATAATGTTATTTTTTCTGATATTAAAATCAAATTTCTATACAAATTATTAAAAAATAAAGTATAAAGTACTACTCAACATGTTAATCTTGTTATTTTATATTAAAAATGCTTTAAGCATATACTTAAAGTTAAACAAAAAAAAAAATACAAATTTATTTTATACTCTAAAATAAATCGATTATTGTTTTCAGTTTTTCCATCCCGAAGTTATCATGCCCGCATTTATATTAAAAAGTTTTTATCTAAAAAACTTCATGGGATGATTGTTGTTTATAGTTGGGGTGGTCGTTTTCGGGGTCATCAATCCATAATCATACTGATGAATTGGACGATAATTATTCTCTGGATTTGCATTGATATTAGTTTGCTTAAGTAGCCTCTGTATGTTGGGTAGATGTGTAATTTTATCTCTGATTTGTAAGGGCAGATCGTCATTTGGGCTAAAATGAGTGGAAACCCCAGTAGTATGGGTGTATGTTATGCCTCCACCTTGGGCAGCCGGTATTACAGATATTAAAGAACCATCATTAAATTGCAATTGTATAACGCCATGTGAAAGCTGAAATATATAAGAATCCAGTAAATATATCCTCAGACTGTAATTTTTTTTTTTTTTTGTATTTTACCTCTGTTGCGATTCCAATGCCAGGTACATTTATCCTTTTAATGGGTATATTTTGCTGGGAAGCCACTAACTGCTGTTGCTTCTGTTGTTGCAGCTGTGACTCATAATGAACCGACGATACAGCACTTATTGAACAGCTAATAGATGAATTTTTTTGTGTTTTTGGGGTAGATGAATACATATTCACATTGCTATTGTCTCGCCTATGTGTGGTTATCTGATGGGATAGTAACTCCGTGTTAGGCCGTCTTCCAATGACAATGGGAAAGCATGTATGAGTACCCGTTTCATCGGCAAATTTCAAAGCCTGACATATGCTTTTACAATGTTCCATACATGTTTGCTGATGATCAATTAAAGGCTGTGCCTGTTGTGTTTCCATATCCAAATTTAATTGGCGACCATGTTTATCAAATACTTTAATACCTTCACTGGGTGATTTTGTTACTTTCGAGCCTTCATAAAAACAAGCCTCAAAGTCTTCCATACTCTCCATTAAGGCACACTTGGCTTGATCACTGTAATAAGTAACTTTGGGTGTTTTACTTTTGACCAAACTCACAAAACGTGCGGCATATGCATATTTTTTCCAGTGTTTGGAAGGCAAGTTATCGTATGAAAATATACAATCGGCGGAAGTGTTTGGTAATTCGGGAGCATGATCTGCAATGGGTAAACCTCGTCCTGGATCTGGTTGGTATATAATAATACGCATACCATCACTTGATATCCAACAAATATCCGTTACACGATCAGAATTTAACTTGGCTTTGTATTTAATAAACTCTATGGCAACGTCACCCCGCTTTAAAATGCTCATGATGGCGTTTTTAGTCTTGTAACGTGTGGCATGTAAACGTGTTGTCTTTAAAGGAGGCACTGATATGCGTTCAGTTGGGTAATCTGAATTAATCGGCACCTTGGGTGTAGCTTCATTTGTCCTACTACAGCTGGGTATACCAGGAATCATATTTTGTTGTTGTTGATATTGAAACGAATTTGATTGTTGTTTGTTTGAAGGCACAAAGAAATTGTTTTCTTGAGTTTCTGTTGGAAATGTTGGTGTTGATGAAATTTGTCTAACTGGAGTTGGTCTCCAATCTAAATCCATACTATCCGCTGTGGATGATGTTTTATGATGTTGAAATTGTCTTTCATTTTGAGCCGATTGCTCTTGAAAGTTCATCGATTCATATGTTTGGTGTTCATAAATCTGTGTCATTGGTTGTCGCCTAAAGTATTTTTCAGTGGAGCGTGGTCTTGAAGTACTGGATGCATTGCCTGATTTATAGATGAGTTAAAATATTTATTGCAATAAGTTTTTATAAACATCATTTTAAACACTTTAAGAAGACTTTTTCATAAACACAATTTGTACGGAATTAATTATAACGAAATAATTTTTTTTTAATAAATATCAAGTACACCACCACCGTGTATATATTACAAGTGAAAAAAAAATTATAGTGGTGAAAAAAAAAATGATAGTGGTGAAAAAAATAATATTGAGGTGAAAAACGTTTTTGGATAAACAAATGATTGTGGTGAATAACTATTTTTGTGGTAAAATTAAAATTTTAGGTGAATTTTAAATATTATACACCTCGTAGCGTCTGGTGAAAAAAATATGACGTTTTATTTTATACACCAGACGCTACTTTGAAATTCTACTAATATATACCAATTTGTATGGAACCGATAGACCGATTTTGCTAATTTTTATAGACTGCGCGTAGGATGTTTAATATTAAGGTAAAAATGAGCAGTCCGTATGTCGTTTTCGCGCCGTGGTCGGTATTTCAACAGACAGACGAACATCTCTCTCATCTCGGCTTAGAATTTAAAAAAAAAAGTTACAAACATTTCTTAATGAAGCATGGTTTTAGATATCTGTAAAGTTTGGTTGAAAAATGACCAGCGAAGAATATATGACTTACTATTAATGAGTTAAACTCAGGGATGGCATGCAATAACGCGAAAAAACCGTTATCGATTCGAAGTCCTTTCATCTGATTATCGTTATCCCTAAAATATTTAAATATTTTGTATCGTGATATACCGATATCCTTTAAATACCGTTACCGATATTAATTATTTAAAATAGCATTACCCGTAAATTATATTTTTTTTTTTTTTATTATTATTACTATCATTATCAGATCAGATAAAATCGCTGTATATAGATGTATTTTCTCAAAGCTTGATCATAAACTAGACAGTCATTAGAATTCGGTTATGTCAGGGGATAAAATTATTGGTGAGTAATGATTTTATCGTTATATATATATATACCGAAATAACTAAAATAACGCTACACTTAAAATAGCGTTACCGAAATAACTGTGTGGTGTTTAAATCTATGTATTTAAAGATTTTTTTTTTGTACTTACTGCTGGCAAATGTTATGATACCACTATCACAGCTTGAAGTTGTACTTTCATTGTAACCCACTGAGCTGTTCGTACTATTGACTGCAACATTTCTTCCGGATTCTGTACCTAAGCGTATCATAAATGGATGCTGCAAAACCTGTTTCAGCGTTATACGTTCATTGGGATTTTTCTTTAAAAGTTTGTCAATTAAATCCCTGGCATCAAAGGAAATATAAGAAGGTATATGATAATCCGACATAACAACTCTATTAAGAGTGGCCTGCACTGCATCGGTATCGAATGGTGGTTGTCCCACCAGTAGTGTATAAAACATGCAACCCAAACCCCAAACATCGGCGGGCAAACCATGTGACGACCGTGAGACTACCTCAGGTGAAATATAATTTGGTGTACCACACATGGTAACGTGACGTTCATCGGGACGTTTAAGTTGAGTGGCCAAACCGAAATCGGCTATTTTAATATGCATATCCTGACTAAGCAAAAGATTTGATAAAGAAATATCTCTATGCATAATCTGATGTGAATGAAGATACAAAAGACCGTCCACTACTTGTCGCAATATACTAGCTGCCTCGGGTTCAGTCATAGGACGCCTCATGACCTGTTTCATATAACGTTGCAGCTCTCCATTATGGGCCAATTCCAATACCAAGTATACATAGTTATTATCTTGAAAAAATGTATACAGTTCCAAAACAGAAGGATGTTTAAGACGGGAATGAATCTCAACTTCCTGGCGTACACGATTCGCCATGGCCGCACCTTGTATTAATTTCTTATCAATCTGCAATTAGAGAACAAATTTAAAAAAATCATATAAATTGCCCTTTTCTTCAAATAAACACCTACCATTTTAATAGCCACTAGCTGATTTGTTTTCAAACATATTGCTTTGTAGACACTGGCAAAACCTCCCTTGCCCAATAAATTCATTACCTCATAATCCTGTAATAATAAGTCCATTCATGAAAAACATTTCTTCATATTATCACAATTTGTACTTACTTCAATTATTTCCCCCCAATTGCCCTGCAATGCCATGTTACATTTGTATAAGGTTTCTAACAAAATATAATTAGTTTTTCACTAAAATAATAAGAATAATAGCTTTTTAATTTGTTTTTATGTTTGCTTTTTATTAAAACAAAACAAAATATTTAGAGCACAGGTACAGCCAATTTTCTTTTATTTTTAATAGTGTCTTTCAAAAAGGAACGCCAACACAGAGGTGTATTTTGCATTTTAGCGTTTTTTTCCTTTGGTTTTTCAACATTGCCAGATTGAGGATTTTACAACACAAAAGTAAAACTTCAAAGAGTGTATTCTTTGTTAATATATATTCTAGTTGAAAATTAATTATTGTTTTGTTGAAGCCATAGAAATATGTCTATTCGAAATTGGCTATTAAAATAGACATGTTGGAGGTCTATCTAATAAACGTGTATTTGCTACTAACCGGTAGGTGGCGCCACTGTATATCCACAATTCAAAGAATGTATTTTTTTTAAATCATATAAACATGTTTTTCAATTCCATTTAAATGAACTCATTCTTACCCGGCATTCACACTAGATTGGAAAACACGTGTTTTGCTAAAACGAGTGGAAAATAATATAGAACTATTGGAATATAATAAAGAGCTTAAATACGTATTTTGGCACCTTCACCTCTAAAAGTTAAGGAACTTTAACAAAAATAACTATTTTTTGCATAAATGGACGAATATATTAATGTGCAACTTCTCATTTATGTTCTTTATTATATTACCATAAATGGTAATAGATTAAAGAACAATATCGAAACATTGCGCAATAATATTTCTAATACCTTATCGTTCGATATATTTATTCAACACATTTTTTTTTTATTTTTTAACCAACCAAATTGTTACAAGAGATTTTAAAAAATTATTTGGGAATACTCTCCATCCAAAAATCTGGCAGTTTTACGGGAATAAAGATATGTCAAAAAATTTCATAAAGCTGGCAGCACTTTCTTCCATCATAAATAAAATTTTGTAATCATCGTCCAAAATATATCTTGTCATCGTCCAAGAAGGTGCTTAGCTTTTTTTCTTGGAGATTTTCATCCATTTGATTAAGATTATAACTTAATTTTCATGAAATATGCTGGCTTATAAATTGAATTTTAAAATATTTTAATAACTTTTAAACAATTATAAAAAAATACAAACGTTGTTCTCTTAATGAATTGTCTTGTGGCCAAATTTCACAAGTGCAAATAACACTCCTTGATGGAAGAAAAGAGGAGGCAACAAGTACTAATAATACATAATTTCAATGTATAATATAAAAGTGAAACTCGTATAACAGTTATTAACATTCTTGAAGTGAAATAAATAAAAAACTATTCTTTAAAGAAATGTGCTAAGTCAACACAAAGTGCTAGTAATGAAAATCAGCTGTTTCTTGCAAAGCGATTAAAAATAATAAAAGCCGAGCGGCTAATAGCCGTCGCCGATAATTGCGGCGAATTTAAAAAAAATGAAGAAAAATTTATAAAACATCACTTAAAAATCTCAATAATTATCTAACTACAACCAGATTTTGTTTTGTTGCAAAGTGAATGAATTTTAAGACAACAATTAGCCGCCGCCGACTGTTATTGCTATCGCCCGTTGTATGTTAAAAACATTGCAAATTTTTTACAGAGCCTTTAAAGAATTAATTCAATTGAAGCTTATTTTACGAAAAATTAAACTCAGTTAAATAATCACAAATTTCTTAAGAGCCAATACACCATCAATGTTATTGCGCAACTTACCGTTTTCAATCTTTATTCTATTACCACATGTGGTAATAGATTAAAGAACAAAATCGAAAAATTGCGAAATAATATTGTTAGGGTACCTTCATTTTAATAGACTAAATGAATGATAACAAATCTTTCATCTTTCAAGCTTGTATTAAATGAATTAAATGTTAAATCATTCAGTTTGAATCATTTAAAAATATAAATATATAATGTAAAGCTTTTCGGGCATTAATTCACGTTCCCATCTAAGTTCTAAACAGGTGTTTTGCCAAAATACACATTTAAGCTTTTTATTACATTACAAAAATGCGTTATTCTTTTATACTTGTTTTTTCAAATTAAGCTCTTATAAAATTTTTATATTCACTCCATAAGAAAACAGCTTAAGGAAACCAAACACTAGAAATATCATTGCTTAAATTTTCGACTTTGTTCTTTATTCTATTACAACATATGGCAATATAATAACAACTAAAACGAGCAGTTGTGCAATAATATCGCTAGTGTATGGGTACCTTTACGGAATGAAATTTGAATAATTTAAAAAAATAAAATATTTGAATTCATTTAAAGCTTTGGTCTTTGGCAAGTTTTGTTTGCAGGGTTGTTAATTACAGCTAGTTGACAGTTTTTCGTAAAAAAAGTTTAATAATCTGGCATCATTGTGTTTGTTGTTACAGTTTGACAGTTCTGCCATCTAACCTCAAACATGGGCTAAAATTTGACAAGTTTTCTCTTCTACAATAATTGTCGGTCAGCACACGGAAAAATAAAAAAGGAAACTTTTTTTTAGCTATTTTAAAGAAAATTTTTTAGCTTTTTGTGTAATATCCTTAAAATATCTATAATGTAACAGATTATACTTTTAAAAACGTTTACTTTTTTAAAAAACAAATGCTTTTGCTTTTATAAAGTTCGACTACTCAAGTGAAAAGTGATAAAAAAAAATAACTACAACAAAAACAGTGACTAAACTTCAATACACATATTGGATTGATGGAGAAGGAGCAGTGTACCAAATACGCAGTAAATACTGCAAATGATATAGAAAATGATAGCGATTCGGCTCACAAGAAATCCAAGAAAAATAAAAGAAAGAAAAATCGAAGGACACACGATAAATCGGTCTCGCGAAGTCGAAGCAACAGCTTACGGCGTCAATCATCCTCCAGTGGCCATGGAGGCGGTGATAGTGGTCATGCGGCCAACAGTAAAAAAACTCATAATGTCTCCTCTAATTCTATAGTGGAATACTCTGATGTCAGTTCTAGTGATTTTTCCGACCCAGAAGCAGGTGAAATAAGTTCAGAAAACTCTGTGGGAAAACTACTTGTTGGCAGTAGTAGTGCAACTGCATCCAAAAAACGACAGCATGTTGGAACTTCAAGTAAACTGAATAGTGCTACCTTGAAACAGGATAAACGTTCAGATATTAATTTAAGCAGCGACGAGGAAAACTTCAGGTAAGTTTTGACATTTTATACAATCAAATTCAAGGATTAACAATATTTTATGGATAACTCATGGAAAATGGTAGTGTATTGTTTCAACTCTGAAAGTAATTGAGTTTTTATAATATGATTTAGGGAAATTAACAATTAGATTGGGAATTGTTGGAAATGTTAACGATTTTGAATTTAAAGGCAGAAGTGAATTAAAATAGTATACTTTGCAATTGTTCCAAAGTGATCTTAGAAAGATGAATGAAAATAATATGAGAGCCAGGTTTAAAAATCTATACAAAAATTTATAGTTCGGACAAAAAAAAAAAAGCTTTATTCCATAATATTAAGTCTTAAATAAAGTTTAGTCTCATTTTTGCAACCCGCAAAATTTTTGTTTCATGTTTTCAAATTTGGTAGATCTACTAGGAACAATTGCATGGTTATTCCGAAACTTAAACATCTATTAGGGCGATCTTGTTAGAGTTGCCCTTGAATATAACAAATTGCCACTTACTTTAAAGACGTTCGTTCGATTATTCTATTAAAACGTGTAAGAAAAAAATGTTCAATTATTTTCACAAGACACTTGATTTTTAGCTATAGGCTTTTTAACTAAGGCTTTTTCGTGTTTTTTTTTTGTAAAACCTGGGGATTTAATAAATAAAAAACTGTTATCACTGTTTTTTATTTTTTTTTTGTGTTTATATTTAGTATTATTGTATTTTAATTTATTTAATTATCGCATTTTTTATTTTTATTTTATTTTTAAAGAGAAGCAACACTCAGGATATTCTTCCTATTTATAAATCTTGTGCTTTCTTTGGAAAGGGGATAGTGAAGAGTTGAAAGGTGGGGAAAGATGAAGGGTTTCAAACATGGTAACACTTGTTACCATTGGTGCCCTCCAACTGATGGAGAGTTGGCAAACTTATTTAAGCTTTTTGGTACTTAGCTCTGATTCATTATTTTACTTGGGTAGGGTTAAGTGCTTTGGGAATACCAAAGGTTGGCGCTGCGATACATATCACAGATAGAAAACTCATATAACATTTTTTTATAAATTTATGTTGTCGTCGCCGGGAATCGAACCCGGGACCATCTGTGTAAAAGTCCAACGCGCTAACCACAACAATGCGGTAATTTTTTTGCGATTTTAATTATTTTTAAGTTGTGATCGAATAGGAACGATTTAGGCATCATCGGAAAGTTTTTTCAAATATGTTTTCCACGAGGTATAACATCTTCTCATTCATTAACCCATTACGGTACAGCTTTTTTCTTTTTTTATTAAAGATGTGTGTAAAGTGTGTATGTATAGATATTGAGCTTTAATTTTAGTTATAATATGACCCCATGACCCTATAAATACTGTAGTTGCTACAGTTTAAGTTTGGAGATTTTATTCATATACTCAAACATATACTAAATGTTGCCCCTATTCCTTAATGTGTAAAAAAAACTCGTATTTTAATAATTGATCACCTGGTGCTACATTTTGGCACAATCTGGTACTACATTTGGCACAATCTCCAAATTTTTTTTTTTTTTTGTTTGTCTTGGTTTCTCTCAAAATATTTTTTTTTTCTTTTATCATGTAAGGAAAGCTCATTTTCAGTTTATTTTGAATGTTCTACAGCTATTACCGACTTTCCCAAATTTTAATGATTCTTCAATTCAGTATGTTTCCACTTTCTTTTTCCATTGAAAGTGAAACTGCATTACGATTCTGCTATAAAAATTGCGTGTTATCAGTCTCAGATTTTCTGATAACACTATATCTTGACTTTTCGAAAAAAAAGAAACAAGAACTGTGCCAAAACTTATGTCCAATGAAAAACTGACTACAATTAAATGTATGAAATGTCACTGTATTTAGATTAAAAACTGTAATTAAAAAGATATATAATAATTAGACAGCCGTTAAACAGTTTGAATTAAAAAAAAATAAGATATTTACGTAAAAAATTAAAAGAAGTTTCCTTTGACACTTTAAAGCTCAGTATTCAAAAAGCTTAAATTCAGAATATTTTAAAAGAACAGGTTAAAGTAAAAAAATTTCTTAAAATTTAATACAAAACTTAAATATCTAACAAATGTTATTGATAATAACTCGTTTTTTTCAGACTTTTTTATAGAAAATTATCGTTTTAAAAGTAAAACATACACTATTTCCATCAGTTATCCTTAATATAGTTATTATTCAACAAATTCATAAAATTCTATTTAATATTACAATGTTCTATATTTTTGTGTTCTTCTTTTTTTGAAAATATTTAAACACACCAAAATAAAAATTGAACTACGCAAGAATTTACCACGCCTTCCGTAGGTGGGTAAATCATATTTAACTAAAATAACTCGAGTTTCATATTTCAATATTTTTCATCTATTTTTAATTTTTCACTTTTAGAAATAAACGTAAAGATAGTTTTGATAGTTTATCCAAACTTTCACCAAATCATGTAAGACGTATTATTTTGGGTTCACCGGTCCACTCAACATCTAAAGTCAACTTGTCTGATGCTCATAACGCCTCTAAGTCTTTGGATAGCAAAGATAAGGAGAGACACCAAACCGATAATCGTCGTTCATCAATAATGACACCACCGTCGACAGGTCTTAAATCCCAAGATAAACATGCCACCGATGAGTCCGATTGTGACGTCGATTTGTATCCCTACTTGTCCAGTGATACTATTGATACCGATGAATTGGAGGCAGAAATGAAGCGACAGCAAAAACGAAAGAAAAACAAAAAAGACAAAAAACACAAACGTAGCCGTAAATCAAAAAAGCGTAAAAAGAAACGCAACAAATCCTTTTCTAGCATTGAAGCCATATCGGATAATGATCTGGACGATGTTTTGGATAGTTCAGTGGCTTTAAGACATTATACACCACCTCCAGCAGGTGGTGCTGTGTCTGCTAAAAGCCCAACTGATCCAACCTTAACACCTATAAAACAACGTAGTCCACGTTCATCGGATACACCACCGCCCATACGACCTGGCAGCAGTAACAGTTATTACTCGGAAACGGCTAATATGACAGTTACAAATGTGGCAGCTGGAGTGTCTTCCTCATCGACGACGGCAGGTAATAGCATTGTCGGTTTGCAAGTGACTGTATCCAATCGTATTAACAGTGGTCGTCATCGTTCGCCGCCTACGCGTTCTTCCACTACCAAAAGTCGATTTCCTACTGCACACTCTCCCCATACTCCGCCATTATATGCGGGAGGTAGTAGTTCTACTTCTATACGCAGTTCTCGGTTTGTTATAAGTCCAGGCAAAGAGGAACACCGCCATCATCACCATCATCATGGTCGTCCAGATATTTCTGGCGCTCCTGGTAATCATCACTATCATCAACGCCAGTCTACGACTGTCAGTGCAGATAGTCACAAATATAAAGATACCGATCGCTATTATCACCATCAACCATCTACACCACCACATAAAAAAAGGAAAATGCACGAAGTTCGTCCACCTAATGCTGCAGGCTATTACGATCACAGTCGCCTAGACAGCAGAACCAGTTCGCGCAATATACGGGCAACTGATTATGATCGTTACAGTAGGGACAATTACTCAAAACGGTATTCCAGGTTAGTGTATATGAAAAAAAAACTTTATAGATATCAAATAATCTGTAAAGTAGCTTGAAGTTAGTAAAAATTTAAATTTTTGTTTAATTATTGAATAAAATAATTAAAACTAAAGGGAAATATATACTATTATTAATTATTAAACCTTTTAATTGAATTGTTTTTATAGGAATGATTTAAGTTGTATAAAAGTTTACTCATTCGTTAATCAATTTAAATTTAAATAAAAATACCAATATACTTTTAATATAAATTATTAAATTTATCAAATGATTTGAATATTAGAGTGACTGCAAATTTAATCTACACCTTTTGCAATTATAATTTAGAAAATATTAATTGATGTTCCCTTAATTTCAATTGATGTCTTCTGAATTCCATACAAGATTTTGTACTCTCTCTGGTAGCAAATGACATTTTATATCTTAACTTTTACTTGAGCAGAAAAAAGGAAACTACCAACACGTACTCAGTTGACATGTATTCTTAATTGGCTTTACTTTTACACATAATTCATCATGGGTATTTACAGAATTATAGTTTTTCAATTCGGAATTTGTTCCAAAGTATTTACAACAGTATGATACGTAGAGTTCTGATAAACGAATTCACATATAACACAGTTAAACACTTAAAATTCATCGAAGATGCGACTTATCAATTTACGAATGTTAACCCCAAATTTTGATACTAGCTCTTCTTTTCAAAATATTCGCAAATTTTATTTTTACCAAAAATCAAGTTTTTTCTTTACAATTTTTTATTTTTCTTATACTTAAATAAACTACGAATAATTTTGAATATGGTTTCAAAGTATGGACTTTGAAGTTTAAGATCCATATCAATTTATTGCGATTGGGTGAAGGATGTAGGATATCCTTGCAATTAAAGTGAAAACTTGACTTAATTTTCTATTTTGTGAATACATCGATTTTGCAAAATTTTAACACATGATGTTAATTTATATTCCAATTAATTCTTTTAATCAAAAAAAAAAACACATTTATTGTTAATCAAAATTATTGGAAAATTTAATCAGAAAAACAATTTTAAAATTTTTTATAAGAATTAATTATGTATGTATATACCAGGGAAAAATATAAAAAGTACATTTTTGACATACATAATTTAAAATAGTTATTTTTTAATAAAACTAAAACTTTGTTGGCATTGAATAGAAAGCATGTGTTAAACATACTTAAATGTTTTTATCTGATTTTTATTAATTAGGATTTCTCATACACAGACTCTATACTTTTAAGACATAAAAAATATATAAAATTTTTGTAGTTTGATCAATTTTTTCTTAAACTAAAAGAAAGTAACCAGTGAAGTTTTCTAAAGGTACATATTATTGTTGGTTCTTCTTTTCGTTGTAGATTTTTATTAACGAAATCGCGAAAAATGAGAAATTTAAACTTTGAAAACTAAAAAATTTACTATAATAATGCCCATTTGATTTAAATTATTATACATGATTTATATTATTATACATGACCCATTCCATTATTGTATTAGCACACAGAAAAATTACCGAGGTTTTGATAGATTATAAATTTGGTCAAGCTCTTTTTAATTAATGAAAATTAACCATTTAATAAACCTTTTTAAACGAGCATTTTTGTCACTTTTAAAGTTTTAAATCCACCACAGCTCAATTTCATTGTTAAAAACAGATTTCGTCCTTTAATAAAATTGTTTGTATGTAGATATTTAATACACAACAGTTACAAAGTAATTAATAAAAAAAAATTATTTCAGAAATTTGTTAAATTTGCAATTTACATCAGTTTTATTATCTATTTAAAGGACACTGACAAATTATGACTAACTGAAATACCCAATTTTTATTCGCACTTTATGGCACTTTTACTAACTCCATGGATTTAAAATATATATTTTTTAATCTATGTGCATGTCTGAAAACTCATTTTAAAATTTTTGACTAAAACAGAATAAATCAGTCAATTAACGTTTCAGCAAGCTACTTCTGCATCTAACTCATTTTTTTTATAAAACTAGTTTGTACCAAAAATATGATATATATCGTGAGAGGCGTGGAAGAGAAGAATGAGTGTATTTTCTAAAAATCATAACTACATTGTAAATTTTCAATTTTTCTGAATCAGACTGCGCAGTCTGCTCGTCAGTGACCCTGTTTTTTTGAATAATGTAATATTTGTTATGTTTTTATTTGTTCGATTGCGTCTATATGAAATTTTCTGTGCAATCACTGACCGTGGTATAGATAAACAGATTTCTAATGCCACATGCACTCGCACTACACGTTAGACAGAGCGCTTTAGCCCTCTGATCTATCGTCAGGTCAAGTTGTTTTTGTTCTTGCATACATAATCTCAGAAGTACAACTCCAACAACACAACAGTTCTATTTTTAGAAACTTACCTCACCCTAATGTCCACTGTTTATATCATCTTTTTTATTTTACCAATTTACCTACTTCCCTTTATTATGTAACAAAGGATAAAAAACTGTCTAAATCTAATGTTCACCTTTTTAATGTTTTTTTTTACTGCCCAAAAACGATAATACTTTAAGGCCTAAAATGCTTATACTGTTATAAAGATTATATGTCAAGAATCTAAGAAAAGTAAATTTCATCAGTAGCAATTATAGCTTTTACACAACTCGCATTTAAAAATATTAATTTTTTTCGTTTTCGCCCTTTAGTTTAAGGTAAAAACGAATAATTTTATGTGTGGATTCATTTAAAATTTTATTACAAATTTTCAAATCAGGATTTAATTTCATAGATTTCAAATGCAAATAAAAGTTTATTTTATTCTTTTAATCCGCCGTTTCGTTAGGAATATTGCAACATCTTCAGGGATGTTTAGAACAGGGGCCAAATTCCTGCAGTCGTGGGCGTTAGAAATTGTTGAAAGTTCACTCTTTTAAAGTTTAAATAAAACAATTTTACACTTTTTATAAAAGCACGGATTTTTTATTTTTGTTTTTGTAGAATTTTATTTTAGAGTGCAAAAATAGCTTGCAATGAAAAAAAATTTCCAGCGAAGAAATATTTTTTCTGTAAAGTTTTGATTTACTTCGGACAAATCGGCATTCGTTGGTAGCGTTCTCAATCTCAATTTAAGCCAATAATATTTTTTAAATGAAAACATCGTTATATATTAGACCTCAAAAAAACCTTAAACTTTTAACCCTCTAAAGGCTAGACAGTGTATTAGAGTTTTTCGCTATAATATAACATTTTTAAAAGAAATTTAACTCATAAATTTTTCAATTATATTAAAATATTAAATTTATTAAAGATATTTTTCATATTGCAATTACGAAAAAGGTAAAAAAAAGTATTAAAATAATTTGTATAAAAAGCATTAAAATAGATTTTGTTTAAAATTTTTAAATATTCATCTTTTCTAATTTTCTTACATATTGTTTTTGATAATTTGTTGGATTACCATTGCCATAATAGGGTATTTGTCGTTTGTTAGGTACTGGCAAACTATCACTACGAGGAGCATATGCCATTTGAGCATGCATTTTGGCTGCATGCATCATGGTTTTAAAAGCTTTGGCCGTTGAAGTAGTGGGTATAGTAGTTGTAGTGGTACTATCATCATCTTCTGCTTCATCATCTTCAGTCTCTGATTCACGGGATTGGGGTGTAATACCTAAATTTGAATTATCAAGTTTTGTAGCATTAACTGATTTTTCTTGTTCCTCTGTAGATAAATCTTCAGACGAGTCAGTGGTTGCACTGATCTTGATGTCTTGGGTTTTTTCACTTTTATTGACGACTATAGGTTGTGGGTTGTTTAAAGACTCAATGGGTTTTTCTAAATTAGGCTGTCCTAGAATGGCTTGTCCCAAATTAGGTTGTCCCGAATAGGGTGGAATAGGTGCGCCCTCGTTAATACTTTTCGTTTGTCCACAATTTGACTGTCCCAAATTCATAGAGAGGCTGTCGTAACTGCTTTGTGCTTGTCCACACATTGGTGCATCGTAGTATGGAAAAGCAAACCAAGGCACTGCTATAAATATGGGTTGATAACTAAACGGGTAATAGCCACAGGAAGAATCACAACCCGAATAAGGATTTTGTAATCTGTCCATATAACCCCCTGATCCATGTTGTGAATATGTTGGTGGTGTTAAGAATGGAAATGCATTGACTGAAGGCGATAGATTTGGCGAACATTTATTAATATTTTGTGGTAACGGCTTATTCACATATTCTCGATTAATCACTGGCATCTGTTGAAAATTGTTAGTTGGTGTATTAGACGGTGTATCGTCTATGCTGTAAAATGTTCTCAATATAGGATCTTGTAGATAATCTGGTGGTACATAGGATCGTTGCTGGTTTTCATATGATTGAGCTGTACCCATTAAATCGCCCTTATTAGGAATCTCTCTATACATATTGGGAAGTGATAACATCTCTTCTGGGGCATATTCCAAATTTGGTGCTCCTAAAACTTCGTCTTCTATAAGGGCCTTATAATGAGCTGGATTATTTTTATAATTTACATTACTTGATGGTTGCTCTGTTCCAATATTATATTTTTCGCCTCCATTAGAATGGCTGCTTTGTGAACTTTCGTTATTTTCATATATATTACTTGGATTCTCAGAAAATGATGGTTGATTCAAATATTTACCAAGTATTGGAGCATTATTTTCATTTGATTGATGTATATTTTTTTCACTTTCAAACATGGATTGTATAGGTAAAGTCTTTGTTGGCATTAGACTTGGAACCAAGTCATCTTTTTCAGGCGTTGTTGGATCCTCACTTAAAGGTTTTGCTTCAAAATTTTGATTATTGGAAAATGCACCTGCATTTGTAACACTGCTCGGTAAATGATGATCTTGTTGTTGGAATTGTTTGGTAGCTGGGAATTGATTTACCAAATTAGGAGTAGAATAGGTATAACCCATTGGCAAGTACTGATGGTACTCAGGTTGAAAATTCGTATAATATGGTTGCTGCATATTTTCAAATTGATGTTGATAATTTGAATCATGAATTCCACTCCGGTAATGATTTACATTTCCCTTCATAAAATTGGGTATATTCTGTTGTCGTTGGGGAAATTGTGAGCCCTTGCACATTAAATAGGGCTCATTATTTCCAACACCATTGGGTTTAATTTCTACACATACAGTAGTACCAGCACGTTTATTTCGATATAAGTTCTCTGGCAGAGTCCTAGCAGAAAATCCGTCCACTACAATTATATAAAATGCTATAATAGCTATTAAACACTTCATACTGTCGATCTCACAAAATGACGTTGATACTATTATGTTAAACACTTTTGTTGGTAAATCTTTAAAGGTATTGTCGTTTTTATACCTCAGTTCAAATTTTTTAACTGCAAAAAAAAAACAAATTGGTTATTAGGCAAATTGATCATTTACATATTTTTTTGTTTACTTTTTATGTACCTTCTTATATTACCACCCACAATTCCAAAAAAATATATTTCATAAATTTGTAATTTTATAATTTTTTAGTACATCGCATTTGAAAAACCTTTTACAGAATAAAATTGAATTACCATTTTGAAATTTGCCGAACTTACAAAATACTTTTTAACCTACATTAACCGTAGCAGTATGCTAGAGTGCCAAATAATTGGAAGAGAACATATAAGCTCAAATTATGGTTGAGTTTGCATATTTTTTTTTTGTTTAATATTAATAACATTTTTGTCAAACTCATGCACATAATAAAACATTTGTTTTATTGTATTTAAAATAATGCCACATTAACAATATAAACAATATAAAGTATAATTTAAAAATATTATTAATATATTTAGTTATATTAATAATATTATAAAGATTTTAGAGAATTACTCTTAAATTTAAACAGGTTCACCCATTACACAGAAAAAAATTATAAACTTAAAATGTCTTGTAAAATATTTTTATAAAATCAAAATTTGTTTTTAGACAAATATTTAATTGAATCAATATTTTAATTGTTTTATTAATTGTGTACAATTTTTAGTAATTAATACTATCATATAAAATATTAATTAAAATGATCAATTTCTTAAATAAAATTTCTCTGTGTAATCTTGAGTTTATCTGTGTAATCTTGAGTTTATCTTTTAATTTCTCTGTGTAATCTTGAGTTTATCTTTTAATTTCTCTATGTAATCTTGAGTTTATCCTTTAATTTCTCTGTGTAATCTTGAGTTTATCTTAATATTAGTTTTAACTTTATTTTATTCTTTATTTTCCAAATCTATTAAACTGAAAGAAGATTGTGGTCCTAAACTTAGTTTTTCAATTTCTAAAAATAAATTTTTTCCATATTTTTACCATTAAAATTGCATTAGTAGAACGAAATTACTGCGCAATATTATTAAAAATACTTTATAACTATTGTGATCGCGAAATAACTAGACAAGTTTTTTCTATAAACATATGCTAAAACCGAAAAATGTAAAAGCTTTTGTCCTTTAAGAGCGATATGTATCGCTAGATTCTAATTACTATAAAATTTTGACGACATATTGATTATAATTAAAGTTGTCAAATATTCAACCCATTAAAAACCCGGGTTTCGAGTAGTTAAAAAAACAGTATTTTTTAAAAATCGGTTTCCGGTTTTTTTAACTTAAAAACCGGTTCGAATAAATTATATTAAAATTATTTCATTATTTGTATTGTATTATTTCATTAAGTTAATAACTTCCTTTAACTTATTGTGAATGTGCTTCTGATTCAAATTGGAAAGTTTATTGTAAATATAGAAATAAAGCTAAGGCTATTATTAGGAAGGAAAGAAAGAAATTTGGCATACGTTTGTTTAATACATCGGATAGTAAGGAAATCTGGAGGAAACTGAAGAATCTTGGTTGTGCTGGTGAAGAAGGTAGTCAACTGGATTTAATAGATGTAGAATCTTTGAATGATAAATTTTTAGATGGATTTACTCAAAGTAGGATAAATGAGTTTGATTTTTTGGGTAATAATGACAGACTTGAATCTTTTTCTTTTCGTAACGTAACAGAGGACGAATTGGTTCTCGCGATAACTCGGATTAAAACTAATGCCACTGGACATGACATGATTCCCATAAAGTTCATTAAACTTTTATACCCACTTATATCTGATATATTATTGCACATTGTTAACACAATCTTTACTTCTTCAGTTTTTCCTAAATTGTGGAAATTGGCTAGGATTACACCAATTCCAAAAAGTGGAGGTTTTGACATTGACAACCTAAGACCAATAAGTATATTGCCTTCAATATCTAAAATTGTCGAAAATTTGGTTAAAGACCAAATTTTATGTTATACTAATGAGTCTAATCTGTTGCATCCAAATCAATTCGCTTCCGTAGAAATTATAATACCACTTCATTGTTGCTTTCTTTAACAGATTCTGTTAGAATGTACCTAAATGGACGTAAGCATTGTATAATGGTTTCTTTAGACCTAAGTAAGGCTTTCGATCGTATTGATCATTATTTTTTGCTTTGTAAGTTAAGGGATAAGTTTAAATTTTCTACTACTGCTTGCCGGCTTATATTTTCGTACCTAAATGACCGGTATCAATATACTTCGTTAAAGAATGTTGCCTCTAGTATTGGTGCTGCTACGTCAGGGGTGCCGCAAGGCTCGGTTTTGGGGCCCCTACTTTTTATAATATTTTTTAATGAATGCATTGAAATTATGTCTAATGACATTTGTAAATCTTTTGTTTTCGCTGACGATGTCCAGCTGCTGTTTCATAGTAATGATTCTATTGATTTATTTGAGACAACTATAAATGACCATTTGCAGACAATTTCGAATTGGATGTCAACTAATAACCTGTTGATAAATCCAACTAAAACGAAAGCCATCCAATTTGTTCTAAGCGATCATGAGATTCAACATCCCAATATTTTTATATCGGGTGAATCTATTCAATTTGTTGATCATTTAAAATGCCTTGGCATTTATTTGGATCAATATCTTTCCTTTGAACGTCATATTAATCATATTTCTAGTAAGGTTTTTATTATACTTAGAAGGCTGTATTCTCTTAGCTATTACATGTCAAGGCATATAAAACGTCGAGTAGCTTATGCTCTTCTTATGTCGAATATAAATTATGGTATAGAAGTTTTTGCAGGTTCACCACGTGGTAATCTTGATAAACTTGAAAGGATATTTAATAGAATTTTAAGGTTTGTTTACACCCTTCGACTTCGTGATCATGTTACTAATTCTGCAATTGACTTTTTAGGTTGTACATTTGATAATTATGTTGTTTTACGTACTTTGTTATGTTTTTTCAAAGTATTAAAATATGGTGTACCATTTGATTTATGTAATAACTTTAACTTTCTACCTTCCACTAGAATTTTACAGATTGATGAACCTCTTATCCGTTATGAAATTTTTGCTCGTTCCTTTTTGATTAGAATAGCTAGAAAATGGAATTATTTGCCGTTAGAACTGCGATACTTTTCGACTTCTATTAGCATTTATAAGAAAAAATTATTAACGTATCTAAACCTCTAGCTAGGACCATTTAATTTCCTATTATTGAATTTTAAATAAAATAAATATTAGAGAGGATGTTGTAGGGAACCATGTATAAATGTAGATAAATATGTAGGTGATATTTTTAGAAATAAGGATGTAAATATATGACATAGTTATTTGCTTAAAATGTATTTACTTTGTAATACTTTATTTTGGCCATGAAGGCTTCTTGTATTACCTGTTGAATAAATAAATAAAAATAAAATAAATAAAATAAATAAAATTTTATAAAACTGCCATTTAATTTATTAAAAGTTCCATGCACTTTGTTAAGAAGTTTCATTAAAAAACTAGTTTCATAAAAAGTATGAAGCTTTTCATTAATTTTAAGATATTTTTCGTTCACTTTGTGAAGAAAAAACCTGAGTTTAACTTTAACCACAAATAAAGGGTCCGCCAAATAACTTTTTTTTTTTTGAACTCCTGAACCAATTGGACTTTATATGGCGTCATACCAAGGTCTTTATGCAAAATTCGTCTCAATGATGTCTCCGAAATGTTCAATTGTTGAGAACGACGGTGAATTGATGTTGATGGCGCTTCACGCACACTTTCTGCCACAACAGCAATATTCTCGGGTGTACGCAGTTTTTGGCTTTTCACGCTTTGGTTTATCGATGAGGATGCCAGTTTCTTTCACTTTTTCACAAGATAACGAACATACGGACCATATTCGTTCAGCGGAAGGATAAAACTAATTATCTGTCAAATCAGACATGAGCTAAGTGTTACGACTCACGAAATAAGCACTAGTTGAAAAAAAACGTTAGATAGCGGACCCTTTATTTCCATATATATTTGACATTCATAACTATGGGGTTAAGCCCTAAACTTTGGTTCTTTTGAGATAAGTTAGCATTACTTACTCTGGTTATTCTAAAAATAACCAGAGTTTAACTTAAACAGCAGATATTTCCATGTAAATTTGACATTCATAACTATAGTTAAGTCTTAAAACTTTGGTTATGTTGAGATAATATATACGCAAATATCTGTGGTTAATGTTAAACTCTGGTTATTTATAGAAAAGTTACTTGCCCTTAATAAAGCACATTCAAAAATAAAATCACTTTATTTTTAAATGAAATATTTTTAAATTTAAATAATTAATGTACTTACTATTTCGGTTTTTTTTTAATAAATATTTATAACAATAATTTTTTTTTCCAGAAGTCCTGAAACACTTTTGAGACTTAGAGGTGCTCAGTCGCCCACTACATCTTCAACATACCGCACTGCCGGTAGTACACATAAATACAAGTATCCAACCTCACCCTCCCCAGTGCGATCACGATCAACAAAGCGTGGCGATCGTTATACTTCACGATCACGTTCTCCGCGACCTTCGCGTTATGCTGAATCTCCTGTAACTTCACCAACAAGCGGAACACGTAACTATTATCGTAGTCATCGATCAACGTCACGCTATCGTCGATCGGGTTCAAAGCACTCTCCTGCCAGTAGGTCACGAAGTAGATCACGATCGAGATCTCCCTCAAGTACATCACGTGATCTTAAACAAAAACGTATAGATTATAGTAAGAAAATAAGCGAGACAAGTCTATTTGCGGAATTAGTTAAAGATAAGCATAAGCGTAAGAAAGCTTTACAGGTAAGACACAATGATTTAAGTGTAAAATAATAAAAAAAAAATATTATAATGTTTGTTATGTCTAGGAAATTATTGAAAGACAGGAAGAGAATAGCAATAGTAATGGGGCTTTAGCAATCAATGACAATAGTTCATCTATGGATAGCACTGCTCCAGCCAAAGCTGTAGTTGAAGAAGCAACAACAACAACAACAACAACGACAGCTGGTAATTCCAAAGCGGCAATTCCACAAATTACGGTCATTGAAAGTACAGCTGTACCAGAACAATTAACTAATATAGAGCCAACACAGACTCAACATAGCAATGGTGTAAAAAAATCCACAGTGGACGTGATTGACATTCCAATGCCACAAATAGTCAGCCCAGCTGCTCCTCCAACCAAACCTACCGGCGCTGATGAAACAGATCGCGCACTAAATGTAGCCACTACTACTATCACCACAACCACTATTATCCCTTCCATGCCACCAGTGGATATTGTTAAGGTAAACAAACCTAAGAGTCTCACAGCCCTGCCGATGCCGCCCGGCATAACAGCAGCTGATTTAGCGCTAGCAACAACACCATCACCGCCACCAAATCATAATAATGTCAATGCCGCCAAACAGCAACAACTGCAGCCAACTGTTTCTACGACGATTGCATCTAAAAAAATTTCAACTTTAACATCATCATCAACAACTTTGTCTATAAATCCCAACAAAAGTCTACTTAACTTACCCATGCCTCCTATGGTACCGGGCAGTGAAGATCTCAGTGGTGATGATGAACTTATAAATAGTCCCGAAGATTTTGACAACCTCGGTAGCGGTGGCTCAAACAGCGCTACCAGTAGCTCTAAAACTACCAAAAACTTGACAGAAACAAAACGCAAACGTCCTGTTATACTCAATCGTCGTGATTCACGTAATAATGTACGTGATTGGGGTGAACGCTGTGTTGATGTCTTTGAAATGATAGCCCAAATAGGCGAAGGTACCTATGGTCAGGTGTATAAGGCACGTGATCATCATACCAGTGAAATGGTAGCTCTTAAAAAGGTACGAATGGATCATGAGAAAGAGGGATTCCCCATAACGGCTGTTCGAGAAATCAAAATTCTACGTCAACTTAATCATCCAAATATTGTAAATTTACATGAAATTGTTACGGATAAACAGGATGCATTAGAGTTTCGCAAGGATAAAGGTTCTTTCTATTTGGTATTCGAGTATATGGATCACGATCTCATGGGTTTGTTGGAATCGGGTATGGTCGATTTTAATGATGAAAACAATGCAAGTATCATGAAACAACTGCTGGACGGACTTAATTATTGTCACAAAAAGAATTTTCTGCATCGCGATATTAAATGCTCAAACATTTTAATGAATAATAAGTGAGTATAGAGATTTGAATATATTTTTTTATGAGTAATTTCCAAAATTTTGACAACTGTTGAAACTGGCTATAGATGCCTCTTATTTCTTAATGTTTTTTTGAATTGAGAGAAACAATGGCCAAGGTTAGATAGGATATACTTAAAAACTATGACATGCAAAGTTTCAGGTTAAAAAGTCTTCACCTAAAAAATTATGATGGCCATTTAAAAATCAAAAAATGAAAAAAAAATACTTAAAAACTTAATTAAAACTTACAAGAGTTTTTTCATTGGTTTTAGTAGAGGTAGTGCTCGTACATGCTCGTATAGTTCCCGAAATATTTCCTTTTGAAATTGTGAAATTCTAAATTTGGTCCGACTAAGGTCCAGTGTTTTCCGAAAAGTGGGACCAAATGAAGTAATTTTGTTTTAAATATTGTTTATTTAAGCAAATAAATTCTCGATTAAATAAAAAAAAAAAATGTATGTAATATCTTGTTTAACTCAAAAACTACATTTGTTTAAAGTTAAAATAAAATGTTTGCGTTTTTTTTTCAAAAAGCACCAACAGTCTTTTAACCGCCAGATAAAGTGTTTCCATTTTGATAGTGGGCGTCATTATTTATACATTGGCCAAATTTTAACACCCTACGCGATCAATAAGTTGCCGAAATGGGTAAAAATCCCCTGTATTCATAATTTTTAGTTTGAAAAAACTATATATAATGGATGAGTTGCAGAATATAATAATAATAAGTTAAAAAAAATAGTAACAAAAACTTTTAATGGATCCAACTAATAATAATGATTTATACATCAAACGAAATGTATACCTTTCAATTCATTACCAGTATATAAATAATAAGCAGTAGTATTTTTTTTTTCTGCATATAATTCGGCGTTAAAACTCATTATTTTTTGTTCGACGAATTCGTTTTTTGTAAGTAGTTTTACATATTTGCTTCATGAAAAAAACGCAAAAAAATTTTTACCCTAGCTTACCCGCTGCATTACAAAAATGTAAAAAATAATTGGTTACCAAAATAAATAGTTATTAGTATACTTATAAGCAACTAGAAAATAATAATAATAATTCTTAATTCTATACTATTAGTTCTTAGTTGTTTTCTTTTTATATTATTTTACGGCTGGGGAGCCAGAATAGTTAGGTTTGATTCTAGGTGAAATGATTTATGCGTATAATATTTGTTATTGTATATATGTATATTTTAGTTTTAAGTTCTTATTCAGGATTGTTATTGCTATGTAATACGGTTTTTGGCCTGGATGGCTTTTGTATTACAATATGGATTTTTAAATAAATAAATAAATAAATAATATGGTAAGCTGTGACTGCTTATAAAAACGACTTCGTTAATCGTTAAACAAAAATAACTAGCGCTGACGCCAAAGTATAATGTGGTTAAAAATATTTATTTTCATTATATAACCACTTACTTGGCAATGAAAATTTTGTTGGGAATTGCAAAAATCTATAGGTATAAAAAACTTGTTTTTCTTTTCTTATGAGATATCTAAAAATATTTTTACCAAAATTAATTCATTTGACATACTAAATATTTTTAGATTTTTAGATACATAAAAAATTTTAACAAACTTGAAAGTGGTTTTTTTTTTAAAAAAAATTTGATTTTTTTTTATAAAAAAAGTATCTATATTAAAAAAAATTAAAAAGTTTTTTATAAAAATTTCTGGACCTCAAAATTTGTTCTATTCCTTTGCAGAAAGAATTTTTCAATTTATGGTCTCTTGAATCATATCCCAATTTTGCGATACTTTGAAGGTTCAGGGTGGCCACAGTTTTCAAAATAAAGAAATCGTTTTACAAATATGCTCCAAACATACACAACAAATTTGATCAAAATCGGAGACTATCGAAAAAATTGTGTTTGAAATAAAATTTAAATGCTCTTATATCAATCGATTCTGTTAAATCAGTTATTTAAATTTACAGTGTTGCGAAATAATAAGATTCAAAATAATAAAAACTCTCATTTCAGGGGTCAAGTAAAACTTGCAGATTTTGGTTTGGCTCGACTCTACAATGCCGAAGATCGCGATCGTCCCTATACTAATAAAGTGATAACATTATGGTATCGACCTCCAGAATTATTATTGGGTGAAGAACGATATGGACCTGCCATTGACGTCTGGTCCTGTGGTTGTATACTCGGTGAACTATTCCTAAAACGACCACTATTCCAGGGTAACTATGAAATGGCCTTACTGGAAAACATATCGAAAATCTGCGGATCACCGGTGCCCGCTGTTTGGCCTAATGTCATAAAGTTACCATTATTTCATACACTTAAACAAAAACGAACACATCGAAGAAGACTGCGTGAGGACTTTGAGTTTATGCCTACGCCAGCCCTGGACCTACTTGATAAGATGTTGGAATTAGATCCAGAAAAGCGTATAACAGCAGAAGATGCTCTCAAATCACAATGGTTAAAGAGTGTTAAATTCGAAGAGTGAGTTAATATGTAACTTGTTTTATTGTTATATATAATCAATTAATGCATTAAAGTGAAATTTCAAAGAATTTGTTCAATTCAAGAATATTAATAATTCCATTTATATTTTTAGCATGCCCGCCCCTACTTTACCCACATGGCAGGATTGTCATGAAATGTGGAGCAAAAAAAGACGTAGACAACATGCCCAACAGCAACTACAGCAACAAAATCAACCGACAGCAGCAGTTGCTCCAGATGCCTAGCAGCAGCATCAGCAGCTATCCGTCGACAACACCTAACATTTTAGAACCCCAACTGAACCGATTGCTTGGGGCAGTATAAATAGCAATAAATATCGAAAGTGGCGGTAGGTTTTTGTGTAATTTATATAATTGTTGTATATTATTTCTTTGTCGACAACCTCCATACAAATTCCGAAGAAAACTAGAAAGGAAAATCGATAACAAAACTAATGTGTAAACTACTCCAAATGGCCTCGCCACTGATTGTTGTTATGGTTGTTAATTTTGTTTTCCTTTTGTTTTTTATTTTTTTTTTTAATTTATTTTAATCCTCTTTTTAAGTTTTTTTTTAATCTTCCTTGCAATTTGTTATTTTAAAGTTAAAAAAAACAAAACAAAATTCAGAAATCAATAAAAGACTCAAAAGCAATACACAAACAAGTGTAGTTTGTCCAAATAACTGCAGTATTTTTTTTTTCATGTTGAATTTTTTTTTTTATATTTAAATAATTTTGAATAATGTTTCAAGGTGTGTAGATAATGTTACCATTAATAATAATGTGAGGTCGTATTGGAGTTGTTAACACATTATGAATTTTAGTTTGAAACAAAGTTTACGTCCATCCCAACAAATTGTTTATGAATATTTATTACAATCGGCTATGAACCTTAAAAAAGTTGTTTTAAAAAAGTTGTACTAAAGCCATTAATCTTTTACAAATTGAATAAAAGGAAATTTTGATAAAATTAATGCTTAAAAATGTGTGAAATCCGATGAATGAATGAATTTCACATGCGAATAGACATTAAACTTTGGAAATGAATTAAATTCAAATTAAATTGATTCTTTTAAAGTTTTACTACTCACATCTGACACCAACATTACACCGAAAAAATTCAATGGTTGTATATACGAAAATCGACTTACATTTTACGAAATATTTCGTAAAATGTAACTTTCCGCAACACGAAAGTTTGGTGTCGATGCTACCATACCATTTTGACGAAAAAATCGTAAATTTTTTGTAGAAAAAAATCGTCTAAAATTAATTTATTTAAAGTTTAGTGCTCTCATCTGCCAAAAAAAAAAATCCATGCGTTATATATACGAAAATCGAGAGGTTGGTGTCAGTGCTGCCAACCAATTTAATCGAAAAAAATTTTGCACTACACATAACCATAAGTATTGAAATACTTACAAAATTGATTTAACCCTGCATTACTATCCTTATTCAACTTACGCCATTACTGTCGTTGGATGTAATCCACCCCTACTTATTAGTATCTGTCATTCATATCAGTTAAATTCAATTATGCAAATAATATTTTTCTTTTCAATAATGAACTCCAAAATACAGAAAAAAAATTTAATTTTATAAATTTGGCAATTCATTTATTTTAAATAATATTTTGTTAATGTACATCTCTCTTGAAAAATACAAAAATTCAGCCTTATGGGTGGATTCCACCCAGACGATAGTACTGCAGGGTTAAAAAGTGTAATGTTGTGGTTAATCGAGTGTAAAGAAGTTGAAATTGTTGCTCAACAGTTTTTAATGTTAGTTCAATGGCATTATGGCATTGGTTTACAGAAAGAGATGATTTTGAGGAGGAGCAAATCTGAATGTCGCAATGTTTAATAGTCTTTGATGTAATGTGATGGATGTAAATTGATCTTAAGACTTTAGCATAGTAAATTGTTTTTTTTTTGTGAAAAAAATTCACTCGAGCTTTAAAGGCCACAAATCGTAATTTAAACTGTGAGATTGACAACTCAAAATGTCACTGTTTCCCCAGAAAATGAATAGTCTTGTAAATTAAATTTGAGTGAAAAGAAATTTTAAATAATTTTCTGGTAAAACTCAAAAATCTTTTCTTTTTTTCAGTTTTTTTACGTGAAATCGAAACAATTTAATATGCTTTTATTTCTTTTAGTAAATATCTGAAAATGTTTTTATATATTTTTTTTTATTATAGATGATTGGTTATTAACAAATTCAGAAATAGTTGGCATTTGAATTAGGGTTTTCATTAATATTTGTTAAGTTTACACTTTTTTTTTTTATTTAAACAAAATAAAACAAAAAATACAAAACGTTAATTTTAGTAACAAAAAAAAAAATATGATTAGCTTAAGTTTATCTTTTTAAGATATTGCGCAAACAAGTTGCAAAATGCTTGTCAACCATCTTTTTATCTCTTAAAACAATATACATACATAAATATTAACAAAATTAGGATAGTTTTTTTATTATAATTACTATTATAAAAAAAATAAAACCTTTCATATAAGAATATATTAAAAAGATTTAAATAAAATTCATTGAAAATGAAAATATATATTAACAGAAAAAAGATTTAAAGAAGAAACAGGAAGATTTAGAAGATTTCATTAGAAATGAAATAATTGCATACATATATAATTTGCAAAAACATTAACCAAATTAAAAAAAATTATGAATATAGTACATATAATCCTGAAAATTTGAAATCCAATTTTATGACAATGTTTTTGTGTTATTTGGATATCTTAAATTTTTTATTGTTTATAATATTACATTGCAGCACATACATATATGGCGCCCAACGTAAGGCCCATATTGTTTTATGAGCACCATAGACACTCCAATGGGGGCTTAATAATATTATGGAAATGTTAAAATGGGTGCGTGTGTGTGCATGTGAGACTGAAATCTTAAAACTAAAACTAAAGAAAATAAAAAAAAAAGTAATAATTAAAAAAAATATTTATAATTTTTTGTATTTAAATGCAATGGCATGTTTTGAATTGTAGTATAATTTTTATTATTTTGTTATTATTAGTAAGAAAATAATATATCATATATATATATATATATATAAATAATATAAATATAATTAAACTACTCCTATGCATATATCAACTCTAAAACGCTCAAAATTCGTTAAATCTTATATTGCAAATTACAAAAAAAAAGCTATTGCTTGCCTTATAAAGGAAATTCCCCTCTTTTCCTTTGTCTATTTGCATTGTCAATGTATAACGTTTATATGCGTTTTTTGAGCGTCTCATTATAAACTGTAAAATACTTAACAAATATAATGTAATAATAATAATAATGAAAATAATATAATAATTTTTTTTTTAAATTAAATTTTTAGTTTTTAAAATTGAATAAATTTAAAAAATGAACAAATAAAATTTTCCAATAACCTTAAAAACGTTTCCCAAGAACAATTTTGTTGAACTACTTACTTATATACGATAAATATAATAAAATAAAAAAAAAATATCTAAAAGAAAGCATTAATCTATTGTAAAAAGATATTTATTTCTATTTACGAGAGTGATTTATAAAAATATAAATAAAAATATCTAAATTGATCATAATTATACTGTCTTTTTATTATTAACAAATAGATATTTTTGATATTTAGAGTTTCTTAATTTACATATTTTATTTTTCTCTAAATAGTATTAAAATATATTTTAAAATCTTCGATAATAGTTTTGTGTTATAATTGTCATATAATAAAGAAATATATTAGTTACCAAATTTACATAGAAAAGCTAATCTACTAAAAATCGAAATAATTGCTTAATCAAGCCCTAAACAAGTCGATTAAATCATTTTTTAATCTCTTTGATTAACAGTTAAACAAAGTTTTTATCTCACTAATGTTTATAAACGACTCTGTATTCATACTACTAATTGTGTGTGTGAAACTCTGTGTTTTGATATTATTGATATTGGTATTTTAAACTAACGAAGTTAATCTTTTAGTTGTCAGTTAAACTTTTAACTGTCAAAAAATGCATATGTAAACGAGGAAGATTAAAAACGTGTATCATCTTTAATCAAGTAAATTAATTTCGCTGTCTAAAACTGTCTTTCGACTTAAAAGTTAATCTACTAAAAAGTTGATTAACTGCTTTTCAAAGATGTTGTTTTGTCCACTTTTTACTAGATTAATTTTTCATCTAGACGGCCTATAAAAAATCAATTTTGTTTAACGACGATTTTTCATCCCTTCGAGTAGGTGGTTTGTGGCAAAACTAACAAAAAGGTGACATTTTTAGTTGGCAATACACATCGCTTTGACGATTTCAAATTAACCGCTAGAAGGTAGAGTAGGGCTTAACTCATCAGAAAAAACAAATATGCTTTTATTTTGTTTGCCATCTTTAATCATATTTGCTTAATTCTGCAATTTTTTTTTTATTTTTCATATTTGGGTTAAAAACTGTCTTCTTTACATAGTGTACTAATGTAGTTGTACTTTACGTAGTGTACGCGTGTAAAATAGTTTGTTAACAATCTGGCAGCCCTAATTGGCAACATAAAAATCACTCTATTGACATTATTGTTTAGTGCAGAGAATAGTAAAAAAAACTAAAGCAAAGAGTTCTTTGTTTTATCGTCGAAATTATTGGAAGTTATCTTTAGTTTTTTCCTAGTGTTTAAATGCTAAAACTATAAAAATATTGAGCAATATTTATAAAAAAAAGTAAAAGACATCATTAAAAACTGCTATTGCATAGGAAAACTAGAAAATTATCTAAAAAAAAAGCTAATTTTAAACAACCATTTTTATATGTGTGTGAATGAGTAGGAAAAGTCTAATTTTAATGCACTAAAGCAGAATACCTAATAAATATAGATAAACACTATATGCATATATAAAACTATAAGAAAACGAGAAAAACAGAGGTACTACATAATAATAAAAGTGTAAAAGAAAATTTGAAAAATATATATAAATTTTTGATTTCTAGTTTGTGTGTGTGTGAAATATTGTAAAACAAATAATAATAAAAAAAAAAAAATGGAAAAAACTATTGGTCGTCTCAGTACGTTCATGTGAGCAAGAAAAAAAACAAAAAAATTCAACGACAATTTGTGAAAACAAAGACAATTTTTTTTGTTGTTGCCCTCAATAGCAGCTCTAATAATTTGTCATCTGTTTTTTAAATAAATTATTAAGTTTTAAAAAAAGAGTTGCCAATCGGATTGCGAAACAGGTAAGAATGTAAAGAAAGAGCATAACTAAACTAAATTAAAAATTACATAAAAACTAGTTTTTTTTTTTAAATATTTTTCACTTTTATTAAGTGTTTTCGTGAGTGTGTGTGTGTGTGTCCACCATTATTCAATTGGGTCGTAGTTTTCATAATTCGTGTTTGCCACGAATATTGTGTGTATCAGCTTTTATCCGTTATATGCATTTAGGTTAGAAAACACCAACAGCTGTTAAAAATTACATTTTAAAAGGAGTGCTGCCAGATGTGTTTTAAATTCAATTATATTTATTAACATGGCGATTCCTATTAACGCTTTCAATATTCACCTCAATTTTTTGTATTGTTCAATTGTAATACATTTTTTTCTATTGGGAGTAAGGGTGCCCTTGAAGATCTTCAAGGGGCCCTTGAAGATCTTCACGGGCACGCCTTGTTACATATTAGTGCAGATATTCAAAAGACAGCATTTAAAAAAAATCATATTAAAAAATCGGTAAAGTGTAACTCCCCATAATTTTAACCCACTGATCATTAAAAAAATAGGAATGGATTATATTTTGTTATTTCCAAAACGATTTTTGATGTTTTGGTATTGACTTTGGGTTTATGTGACAAAATAATAAAAGGCTGACTTATTAAAGCCCAGTATATTGTTCCTACTTTTGCGAAAAAGTTGTCAAACTACTAAAGTTGGTTATTGGATAACGGCATTTTTAAATTTATTTTGTTGGGATAACGGTATTTTAAAATTTATTTCGTTGGTTTATTTTAAGGTTAGCGGTATTTTATTTTGTTAGGTTATTTTATAATTACCTTTATTTTAATCCTTTAGTTATTTTAAGGTTAACGGTATTTTAAGTTTTTTGTAAATGTTATTTTAAGGTTAAAGATAGTTATTTTTTTTGTAGTTTTTACGGGCCGTCACTGTGTTAGCCGTTAGGTGTGTGAGTAAACAACAACAATAACTGGTCAATAAAAGCCAAAATTTAAATTTCAGTTAATGCCTTTGAAAAAATTAAATAAAAAAACTGAAGTTTCTTTAGGATATTTTAAGTTATTATGTTAGTGGTATCTTAGGGTTAACGATTGTTATTTGAAAGGGGTTTTAATCGTTATTTTGTTATACAAACTATAAATAATAAGACAAGACCATTTGAACATGTAGTGAAAAAGTGAGATTTAAATATGTTATAATGGAAAAAAATTTGCAATTTTTAAAGTTTTCATAAAAGTTTTTGGGCTTTAAATATAGAGCTAATTTTTTTCGCTGTTGTGGACTACTATTTCGTCTAGGGAAAAGCAAATTGTTTATCGGACTCTTCGAGAATAACACTGATATATTCTGATGAAATTTCGCTTTAAAATCTAGTGTTCAGGACTGCCTTAAATGTATATTTTATAGTGATTGGTCAAAAATTAGCCAATATCGTTTTCAGAAACGAAAAGCAACAATTCTGAAAAACTAATGAAACGATTTAGTTTAATTTTATTATTATTACATAAAGACCTGCTAACTAAATTAACCAAAGTTTAGGGCTTATGCCCGTAATTTCAAGCAATAGATACCTACCGGTGCTTAGATACCTACCCGATTTTGTTCGTGTACACGTTAGGTATCTAAGCACCAGTAGGTATATATTGCTTGAAATTACGGCCATTAACCATAGTTGTGAATGTCAATCTTATAGTTTGATTACAATAAAAGGTCAAACTAACTATTTTAACCATAATTTTCAGTAGATTCTACTGTCTTAAAGTTTTTAAGTGAAGATAAATTCAGATTTTTGTAAGAAAAGTTACTTTAAAAGGCCATACCGTGAACAAGATAACCAAGTCTTCTCGTTTTTGTTTTATACTCTATTACCATATAATGTCAAAAAATTACGTTATATAGTAACAGAATAAATAAAATTGAATAGATTTCGTTATCTCGTTATAATGTGGAAGGCATATAACTTTAACATAATATAACATAAAATCGAACAATTACTGATAGTAAAGTTTTTTATGCAATGCTTTGTATTTTTATTCTTATGTTTCAATTATTAAAAAAAATTAATTAGTAATTGATTTGATTGTTTACCATAAAATAGCAAATTTTATGTATAAATGAATATTTTTTTCTAGTGAAATAATAGTGGAATTTAAGAAGAACAGAACGAATTATATTTGAAATGCGAGAACAATTATAAACGTACGCACCTGCAAATAAGCACTGTGAATTTATACAATCCCAATATTATATATTTTGAGACAACAGTTTTATTAAAGTCCCAATTATTTTAATTTCAAATTGAAATTTTTAGGAACAAAAATATTTGAGCATTTTAAACTTCCAAGTTTTTATATAAAAAAAGTAGCAGCACTGATTTTAGAGTCGAGAAATTTTCAAAATCGTTCTGTTTCTGGTAACTATAAAAAAGTGGCAACACTGATTAGATTTTATTTGTCATAAATGTTATTAGAAAAATTTTAGTGTCTTTGAAGTTTTTCGATAAATTGTCTTAAAAAGTTTCTGCAAAAACCTAAAGCATTCCATTCTGTTGAAAAATGTAAAAAAACGTTTAAAGTATCCAAAAGCTCATTTTTTTTGTGTGAACTTATAATTAAGAAAATACTGTGTGCGTTTTACTTTGATTAATGTGCTATTTTCTATATTTCTTTTGCAGTGTTTGCAACGAGTTTTGCATTCATTGTTGGTGTTGTTACTTTAGCTTACTTTTGGCCGAGACGAAGAGCAACATTAGGTGCACCTGAAGACGAGGTTCGCTGAGTGTGTTTGAGGCTGAGAGAATACACCAAAAAGCGCAGGGCTACGAGCAGGAGAAGAGTAGCTGTCCTCGTTGGAGTGCGTGTTTTTAAAGAGACTCAAAATTGATAGAAACAACAAAAAAGCTGCTGCAACTGGTGCCTCATCCGAGGACCAGCCGCCGCGCAAAAAAGGACGACGTTCAGCAGCAGGAGGTGCCTCTACATCAACAGCAGCTGCCGCAGCAACAGCAGCAGCAGCAGCCGTAGTACAAACAACGAACACAACGACAGCTATAACTACTTCAACAACAGAAGCAGCAGCAATATTAGCAAATTCGTCGGGAATAAACAACACAACAACGAGTCTCAGTTCGTTTGTGTCCATAGACACAGAAACAGCAACAACCTCAAGAGCGGCTGCACAACAACAAGAGCAGATACGCAATCAAAATAATCGCGAAAAACAGTCAAAAGGTGAATCAGCAGCAAATAATAATCAAAACACAAATAACAACAGCAGCAGCAGTAATAACATAAACAACAACAGCACTAGTAATAAAAACAATAAGAAAACACAAGAGGCTGAAAAAAGAAAACTGCACCAGCACGGCTCTAGGCCTTCAGTTGGTGAAGGCAGTTTAGTGGAAGACTCAACGACGACGAATATGCAAAATTCCGCTTTGAATCCTTCTACATCCTCATCGAGTACTTCATCTTTCAGTGCTTCGACTGTGGAAAGTGGTGCAATGCCCAATTCAGCTCCGGCTGCTGGCACAAGTAGTCGCGGTGGTAGCGACTCTTCGGCTGCAGGGTCATCGAGTGTAAATAATTCCTCATCAACCAATGGACATGATTCCAAACACAATGGTTTTACTGCCAATAATACCAATAATAATAACTCTAGCGCCGAAGCTCCAAATGCTACGGATGAACAAAACAATCATGAACAAGCCAATAAGACAATTTCTTGGCTAGGCAAGTCTAATCAGGAAATAATTCGTTTAATTGGTCAATATTTGCAAGATTTGGGATTAGAGAAGTCGGTCAAGACTTTAATGACAGAGTCAGGGTGCTATTTGGAACATCCATCGGCTACAAAATTTCGAGAACATGTCTTGTCAGGGGAATGGAGTAAGGCAGATGCAGATCTAAAGGTGAGTGAACCAATAAATGCAAAAATATAAAAAAAAAAAAATTAAAAGAAAAGACGAGTGGTAAAAGAAGAAAGGAAAACAAAGCAAAATTACTGTGAAATTGTGACAGTTAATAAAGTGTGGAGCGTCCGTGATGGTGGTGGAGTCTTGTGGGTGGTTTTTTTTCATACACATATGTAAACAATACATATTTTTTGTTCATAAAAAGTTGGTATTTGTAGTTGTTTGTGCCTTATTTTGTAGTGTTTTTCTTACGTCTCCACCATTAAGTACATATTTCTTTTCAGTTTTTAAAATTTTCTCCTCTATACTATAGTAGTTATCATTTCCGTATTAATCGCTCTTTGTTTACTTTGTTGGTCGTGTATAAAAAAATTTCTTTTTAATAAGATGGAATTTTATTTACACACATAAACTCTGTCTCTCGTTTTTCTTGTTCTCTCTCTTCAATGTATTAACTTTTTGTACTTAGGTATATCTACACTGTAGTATGTTTCCCCCTCCCCAACTGCCCCATTTTTGTTTCTTTGTGTTGTTTTCATCATAAAAACATTGATTTTTGTTTTTGGGTTTCTTTACACAACTGCATTTCTATCACAAAATCCGACAGCTGCCATAGTAGCAGCAGAAAACTGCTAAGCAATCAGTGTCAGGAGTAACGACAACAACATAAAAACATGAAATGAGTTCATCTTTTGTTTATACGTTCTTTCGTTCATTGATTTGCCCCTAAACTAACTGAAAACTTTATGACACAGTTATGGTTGTTTTTATTTTAAATTGTTATAGAATATGATGTCGTTCTCTCAAATGGCCAGTACAGGTCAAAAGTTTCATGTAAATTTTTTCCCACTTAGGTTCATAATAAAAGCTAAAACTAAAATCAAAAAAATGTTCTCATACATTTTGTGGGAAGCTCTAAATTTCGCTAGGAAAATATTTTCGCTTTTAGTTTTAGCTTTTATTGTGAATACCATCCTAAGTTGTACTTTTTTTTTGGATTTCAGTTAAACTTAGTTTATTGGCCTGTTAGGTTAATCTTAAAACAAAAATTTACAAAATTTAAGCCTAATGTTTTTAGTTCTATTTAAAGAAATGACAAATTCCATGGTGTTGCCACATTGATTGTGACAATATTATTAATTTCCAATTTTAATTATCGTAAAACAGTGGTAGTACTTTATATTTTCTTTGTAAATATAAAGAAGTGCGGCATCGCATAAATTATTATCTAACAGCTGCTTTTTTGACAAATTTATACTTTAGTTTAAAACCTAAATAAAAGGCAACATAAACCACATATGAAAAACAAATTTCTAGATTTAACTAACGGTTTATCGAGTTTTTGGGATGTCAGTTAAACCGAAAAGTAGTTTTATCAGCCATTTTCAAGTTTATTAACAAATATTTGCCGGAACTACAGTTGCTCGTTAGCTATATCGGTATTTGTTTAAATAAGACAAAACAAACTACATTCCAGTTACAAACTGCGTTAAACTAAGCTTAAAGATAATATTTATCCTAAAAATTCGGCCTTACAAGTTTGCAGAAACTTTGAGAAAGTCAAATCACTGTGCAATATAAGTTTTTTGCAACAGTTCCCCTAATTTTGGGAGAACATTTTTTAAAATCTGTATTTTTTAGGATGATAAAGGATACTCGTACACTTTTCGAAATTAAATTTCTGCCATATTAAATATATTTTCAAAATGCTACCAATTTTGGTAAAATACTATAAAGTCGCATCGTATAACACTTTTTTTAAGCGAAACATTAGATATTTAAATTCAAAAAGTGGAAAATAATCATCCTATAGAAATATTAAATAGCATCCCAATGAAATAAGTCGCAAGGAAATAACTTCAAATGAAATATATGAAACATAGGTACAACTACTCGCTAGCCCGTTTTTAACCCTAGAAAATTAAACTAGGTCTTTTAGACCTATAGGATTTTTTTATTTTCCATTTGTTCTCATAGTTTTTTACATAAAAAAGTATAAAGTATATTTTTTAGTTAAAAAAAATGTTATATAAAGACCTTGATTAACTTTTGCGTAACCTTTTCGACAATATAATAATTTTTTTTCGTGTTTTTATGTTTAAATTACCAAAAATATATGGAGCAATACATGCAAATTTTACCAATTTTTTTTTATACCTTCCACAATATCTATGCATTTTATAGTTGAAAACAATTTTATATAGGTGAAACACTTTTTTGGATGTAAAAAAATATTTTTGTGGTGATAAAACATGTTTGAGGTGCAAAACTGTTGTAGAGGTGAAAACAAATTTGTGTTGAAAAAATATTTGAGGTGAAATAAGGTGAATTTTAAATATTATTCACATCTTATCGTCTGGTGGAAAAATATGACGTACACCAGACGCTACAATGAATTTTTTTTTTTTATTTTTTTATTTTATTAATTAATAATCATATAATTACAAATTATATACTATTACCCTAACCGAGCCTTCGGCGCGTTGTAGCGAAAACAGACCAGTGCCTCTGGTGGGAATCGAACCCACGACCCCCGCACTAATAAGCCAGCACGCTACCAACTAGCCTACCGGGGCGCACAACAATGAAATTGTACCAATAATATACACCAATTTTTATGCAAAATTTAGGAGTACCTAAACATTTTCACTCATAACTTTTGAACCGCTGGATCGATTTTGTTAATTTTCAGTACTGGTTGAGAGGATTCTGAATAATCTAGGAAAAAATGAGCCGTCTCCATTGCGTTTTCGCGACGTGATCTCCATTTGAACAGACATACGTACAAGAATATATATATACGATACGTTACAAACGGAATGACAAATACCACCCATGATAATCCCTAGCCAAAGTGAACCTTGGACCTTTTGTTACAGAAATTCCATATTTCAATATCATTAAAAATACTAGATCCTAAAAATATACAAACGAATAAAATAATCTTTGTTTAATTGTTAGTTATAAAATCCATCCAAATTTAAAATTTTTTCTCACAATGTGCATTTCTGGCCACTTTGTTATACTTTTTGAGAAAAGTTTTATTTTTTCGACCTGCTGTGTTATCTTCTCTCTCTTTCTCTATCTCTCTCTTAGTTGTTGCTTCTTAAAAATAATTAAAGACAAAGAAAATTAATTTATTACAATTTCTTTTTATGCAGATGGGCGAATGTAACCTAATCTTTCTTTGTTGTTATCGTCTAGTTATTACTTTATCAGTATACACTTGTAAATAGGATTACCACCTTGCTCCTTAACCAAGAGGACATTGTTCTCAAAGTTACTCTGCATGCGTTACTTTTTGCAATTTTGTTTATTTTGCTTTATTATGGAGATTTTCATTTTTGCTTTGTTTCCAATTTTCACAATACACACTCGTAAACAATTGCCAGCATTGATAAAGCAATTGCTATTAGTTATTACTGATGGGATGATTGAGAAGTAATACGACAATTTGTACGAAGTATTCTGTTATAAATTTTAATTTTCATTAACAAACTGCCTTCTGTAGTTAAAAGCTAAATACAAACATTAAAATAAAAATGGGTTTGCGCTTAACAATTTTGGAAGGCCTTTCTGACACGAATCCCCTTAATGTTTTAACTTACGTTCAGTGGTTAAAAATTTACAATGCAATTTTTCCTTTGTAACGACTTCATTTTTTTATTTATCCGATCCGATTCCGAATAACAAAAATACTATTTTTTCTTTAAATAACAAAAATACTATTTATGTTATTCAAAGAATTTTTGTTATTCAAAAATATGTTTCAAGTGACTGCAATTGTTTAATATAAAATTGATGTATTCGTAATTGTTTTGCTTTTATGTGATGAATTTAACTTTTTTCACCTAGTTATGCTTTAAATATGGGTATCAACATTTTGTTTTCTCGTGTACTTCAGAAAGTGAAATTCATCACACATAATTTTGATTAACAAGGGGAGTATCCCGATGGGTTCTCTCTGATCTTAATAAAATTCGGACATGTGATAGAGAAGAAAAAAATAAGCGAAACATATTTTTTTTAGCGGTCTAATCTTATGTTCAGACGTTAAAAAGTGGTATAAAAAATTACCGAGTTTTCGTTATAATATTATGATTTAAACCAAAAAACACGAAAACTCGGGTAATTTTAGATCCCACTTTTTACCACCTGAACATAAGATTGTGCACCTTATTTTTTTCTCTTCTCTATCACATATCACAATTTTATTAAGATCAGAGAGAAGCCATTGGGGGACTCCCCTTGTTAGTCAAAATTTTTGTCTATGAGGTAGCTAAACTAACGTTTTATATTTTAACTTAATTTTTATTACTTTATGTTCGCAAAATTTAAAAAAATATTTTTTTTTTTTCTAATATTTTTGTTTTCTCATTTTTTTCAGGAATTAGAACCATTGATAGACAATGGCAAACCATCGACTATTACAGAAATGAAATTCATTTTGCTGGAACAAAAATATTTAGAAAATCTTGATGATGGTTGTCCTTTAGATGCTTTGCATGTGCTACGCAATGAGTTAACACCGTTGCAGCATAATATCTCACGTGTCCATCAATTGTCATCATACATGATGTGTTCTAATAATCATGATCTATACCAACGGGCCAAGTGGGAAGGCAAAGGTATACTATCGCGAGCTTTGGTCATGGAACGTTTACAAACATTTTTGCCAGCTTCTGTGATGATGGCACCACGTCGTTTACGCACTTTACTGCAACAGGCCGTGGAACTCCAGACACAGAATTGTCTGTTTCATGATATGGCCTGGGAAACAAATTTACAAAATGTATCACTGCTAACTGACCATTGTTGTGCCACAGATGGTTTCCCCCTGCAAACCATACAAATACTATCCGATCACTGCGATGAGGTATGGTTCTGTAAATTCTCTCCAGACGGTCTTAAATTGGCAACTGGCAGTAAGGATGGGGCAGTTATTATCTGGGATGTAGATCCTTATAAGCTACAATTGAAACAACGTCGTGTTCTGGATAGTCAATCACAGATGAGCGTAGCTTTTATTAGCTGGAGTCCCGATTCTAAATTAGTGCTAATTGGTGGTCCTGAGGATTCAACAGAAATCTGCATTTTTAATGTAGACGATGGTCGTTTACTCATGAAAATGAACAATATGAATCAGGAGGATAGCTTATCGTGTGGCACATTTAACCGTGATGGTACTCGATTTGTATGTGGTGGCCAAAAGGGTCAATTTTATTTGTGCGATCTCAAGGGCACGGTGCTGGATTCATGGGAGGGTGTACGTATAAATAGTGTAGCCTTTAGATCAGATAACAAGACTATATTAGCCGCTGATAATCACTACCGCATAAGAGGGTAAGTAATAAAGATAAATGGCGCCCAATGAAGGGCCTAAATAAGACATGTTCATATTTCATGGTGGCTTGAAATCGAAAGATAAAGTAAAAGTTTTACGGTGTTTAGCTAGCAAATTGCAAACATTTAATTTGTCTACTGAACTTATTATAAAAACCAAATGACATTGATTTAAAATTTAATTAAACCGATATAAAATAAATACTCTATCGAAAAGCGATCCTCAAAAAAGTGTGAAATTTTCATTTTATCACTAAATAGCGACATGTTAAACACCTGAGAATGTTATATACAATGTGTTCATTTTCAGCAATACAGTTGAAATCTAAAGTGAATTTTTTATTTTTTTTTTATTTTATTTTTCTCCATATTGTAATACAAAAAGCCATCTAGGCCAAAAAACGTACTACATAGCAATATATACCTCAGCAAGATCTTAAAATATAATTAAAAAACTAAACATACTATAAAAATATATTTATACATATATGTTTAAAAAAACAAATTGCATTCATGCATCATTTATTCCTGGCTCCCCAGCCGAAAGGAAAAGGTACTGTTAAAAACGCAAAAAAAATATTAATTACATTAAAGTCCGTTTATCATAATTTGCAACAACCCAAAGAATAATAAAAAATTCATTCACAAATTCACTCTCGAAAAATAAATTAACAATTTTAACCGAAAAGGTAAATAGTTCCAAAAAAATTTAACAACTTAATTTTAACACCGAATTTTCATTTATGGATCATAGGCATTTCATTTTGTCGCGAGAGCACGATTATTCAAGTTTAATATCATTAGTTTTTTTGTTAATAAATATTTTAACAACATCATTTTTTTTTTTATAACATAATTTTTATTTTTAATAAAAATTATATCACACTTGTATAAAAGACAAAGTACGGTCTTGTTTACTCCCCCTTTACATCTTGTTTTAAACAAAACAAAACAAGTGTGAAAATAAAAAGGGGAAAAAACAAAGGTACCAAAGGTAGATAGTGCACATAACAAACAAGTTTTCAATTTATTTTTGATCAATGGTGATAATGTTTAACTTCGAGCTCATATATTAGTTCTCATTTAGTGAGAAAACTAGTTCATATGAATGTTTGATGTTTTGCATGGGATTGTCACTTCCTTAAAAACGTATTGTGATGATTTGAACCTAGAATATTTCCGAAATATTCCTGAAAGGGTCAAATAATAAATTTGAAAACAAAAAAACTCTATAGGACAATATCCTAATAAAGAATTATAGAGTATGGCCTTAATCTTGAATAATTATAATTTTCATTACTTAATTTTATTTTTTACAAAATATGGAAATAAATTAAAAATATGTAACAAAATATGCCATAAAATATGCATATATAGCAATAATATGCAGCTGTGGAAAGATATGCAACAGCAAATCGATGCCATTTTGTTGCAAATTCTTTGAATCGGAAAAGTATTTGGTCAAAATCGATTTTGGGCCACTGACTACAAACATTCACTTCCATGAAATTCCATGTCCTAGTGTTAAGTAACAATATGGGTAAAGTGTTCTCTGAGGAAGTTCGGTGACGCGAACTGAAACATGTAAAAACCTGTCAGTAGATCAAATCTGCATTGCATTAGCAGATGAAAACTTTTGATTTTAATTTTTAAAAATTAAAAGTACAATGATTTTTTTTAAACCTTGAAAAATTAAAAATTGTTCTTTTTATTTTTAAGGTACAATTTTGATAATCCACGCACTGATTTTGATTTGCTTAAAGAATCACATCCAATAATGACATTTTCAGTCAATTCAGCTGATCGTTTAGCCTTGTTAAATATTTCAAGTCAAGGTCTTCATTTATGGGACATTGAGGATAAATGCATCGTACGCAGCTTTCAGGGCATACGTCAAAGTAATTTCGCTATACACTCGTGTTTTGGAGGTGTCAATGAAAGTTTTGTGGCCAGCGGCAGTGAAGACAAACATGTGTGTATTTGGCATATAAAACGCGAAGAACCCCTGGCCAAATTGGCTGGTCATGCTAAAACTGTTAATTGTGTATCCTGGAATCCCGTCTATCCCTCATTGTTAGCTTCAGCCAGCGATGATTCAACAGTACGTATCTGGGGTCCAACAGCACCACACAATATAAATGCAACGCCCGAAAGTGACGACTGTTCATCATGTTCCTCTTCATCATCGTGGAATATGACTTCCTAGAGCCTAAAGACACCCAGAAATGTAGCAGCCATGTGATCAGAGTGGCGACATTTTTTTAGATAATAAATAAGATGTGTAAAGGAAAGCAAACCACCTTCTGCACCGTTTGTTGTAAGAAATTCATTAGCCTTTAAGAGATATAAACAAACGAAACGCTAGATGTATGTTTAGTAAAAGAAGATATATTTCAGAAAGATAAAGAAATAGAAGGCATTCGTTTAAGCTCTCGTGCAAATATTTTTTATCAGAATGGAAATATAAATAATTAAGCATTACTATATATTGTAAGCAATATAAGATAGGAGAGATAAGAGGCATTTGCAAGGAATGTTATAACATAGTTTGGGAATATCAATAATATGGATTTTTTTTTTTTAATAAATCCTTCAACCACTTCCTGCTTTATTCTCCCTTCAAACCACAATCATCCATCCTAATTTAGATATTTTTACAATTCGATTTTTTTTAATTTCTCAATTACACTCTTAACGATTTGTTAAAGTTAGTTTTTATCTATATAGATTATTAAAATTTTTTTTTTTTTAATATTTTCCAATTTTTAATGCTACTAAACAACAACAACAAAAAAAAAAAAAGAAAACTAAAAATAGAAAACACAATTTATTTTATTTAAAATGTTAAAGCGATTAACTTCAATATCTTTAAATAGCAATAATATTTAAATCGAGAAAACAAACCGACAAAAGATTTGTTTTAAAATAGATATTTAATTTTGTTTTGTAAATTCCAACACATCTTAATGTAAAAAGATGCTCGGAACGCTAAAACACTATCTCTTGTAATGGCTTTTTAATGCAAAAGAGAAATGTTGAGATTATAAAAAGAAGGTCAGCATAAGATGATTAAGTGATTAGACCAACAACAACAACAACAACAAAATAAATATATTCATAAACTAAACGAATTTTAGTGATGTAAGACTTATTTTTAAATGAATTAAAATAAATTACCAGAGGATAAAATTAACAAAAATACTACGTAACTCATACATAAAACTTCATTAGGATCATAATCACAATTTAATTAATAAATATAAATTAATAATAAAAAAAAAACAAAACAGAAAACAAAGAGTTGGCTAAACATTTTGGGATACATTTTAATGGGCATTTATTAATGCCTACGACTTTAATATTGGAAAAGTTTAATGGCCAAATTTATTTAACACTGAATGGATGGCAATTTAAAGAAGTTTCGTATACGAAAGCTAAAGCCAGCTTTAAAATAATAACATTTAAAACAAACATTGAAAGAAATGAGAAAAAGGTAAGTTTTTTCTTCACGTTTTTAAATAAAAAATGCATTATCCCACATTATAAATTTTTTAAGGTTTTAAAATTGTACTCATCTAAACAATTAGAGCTTTTAATTGGCGATTACAATACCTCGTTTAAAACATGAAGACTGCCTTGATTAAAGATTAGAATTTATATAAATTTAATATCAAACCCTGTCGCTTTCAACATCCGATTTTATTGTCAGAAAAATTGAATTCATCTCTATTCCTTAGAAGACCAATTGTTACGCTATTACTACTATTTGAATGCAAATATATGTGGAAGACAAGAAATACATTTTTCAATGCATATTCTGTACTTGGTAAGTATTTAATTTTATTTATTTTTTTAACATTACATTAAATTCTTCACATCTTAGTTATGAAGACCCTAACTCGATTTTTTTTTTTTTTATTTCTGCATAGAAGAAAGGAAAAACTTAATTCAACATTTAAGGTCAACATTTAATTTTGTTGTTGTTGGTTTTTATTAAAAATTGCATTCGCAGAAATTTGTATATTAACTTTTTTCCTTCTCCTATAAAGAAATAAAAAAATTAATTATGGGTTTTCTACATTAAGCCAACGATATTCTTCCAAATTCTTTGTAACTTCGTAATAGCGGACAACTGCTTCAACCGAAAAGTTTATTTAAAATAAAAATTTTAGTGTAAACTTACCTCTTAATAGCGAACACCTCCTATTATATACAATTTGACTACAAACATCGCGAAACTTAACTATTGGAAAACTCCACTGCATTTTAATGTTTTTTTTTGAATTTAGGTTCCATATTTGAATATTTCTTTTTTTTTTTAAAGAGAAGGAACACACAAAATTCTTCCTCTTTATTAATTAGCTGTTTTCTTTGGAGAGGGGATAGAGAAGAGATGAAAGGTGACGAAAATTAAGGGACTTTAAAATGAGAACACTGTAAGTGAGCGAGATGATAAGTCTTTGAAGAGTTTTTGCGCGCCCTCTAATAGGGGTTAGCGAACTTTGTTCAAGTTTTTTGGACCATAGCTCTGATTCATTATTTTACTTCTGTCACGTTAAGTTCTATGGGAACACCGCTATAGCTAGGAACTTGATAACAAGGCAGAAATTCGCCCCATTGGCGGCCTGCCCAAACCCCTTTAGACAGAAATTAGACATTTCCTTAGAATACGACAAAACCCGCTGAATTATGAACAGATGCGTGGTAAAAAATAGGGATTTAATAGGGTGAAAGTCTCTCCCTTGTCGTCCTGTCTAAACCGTTTAAGCTAGAAACTTATCCGACACAGACATTCGCTTAGACAGGCTTTTAGAAATTTCTACGTACGGATTAGGCCAAAGGGCGAAAAGAAGCTTCGCTCTTGGCGATTAGGTCAGGGTTGTTAAAATTTCTGTTAGACAGTGGATGTTCAAAAGACATGAATAGACTCGCGAACAACCAGTGAATAAGCCTAAACAACATTCTAGTAGTGAACTAGTTGTGCATAGCACACATCGAATGTGTAATTTAAACTTATGAATACCGCTGTAAAATTATAAAGAAAAAAAAGTTGTTTCGACAATTTCTTTTTTAATAAACATGGAAATGGCTTGACAAAATTCGTTTTCGATTAAACAAAACCAAGTTTAACTGACATGACAAAAACTCGCCCTAAACATGCAAATAAACAAAAATCAAAATATTATTCCAAGTTTTTAGGATATCAATTGAACTTAGTTGGCCTGTTAAGTTTATATCAAAACAATATCAAACTGAATATAACTGGGCTGGCCTACCTTAATTAAAAACCTATATAAAACACATTCTAGGTTTAACTAACGCTTAACTATCAAACATTTAATCTGAATCCTAAAAACTAGGCCTGGTGAAAGGAGATTTTTGGGGTGAAAAACTTTTTTGAATGGAAAAAAGAAATTGTGCAGTCAAAAAAAATTTTGAGGTGAATTTAAAATATTATTAGTCATCTCCAAGGGTCTGGTGAAAAATATTTTATATTTTTTACACCACCCGCTACTATTAATTTGTATAGAAAATTTAGAGGTACCTTCACATTTTCACAAATAACTTTTGACCCCGGTGTAACGATTTTTCTCATTTTCAATACCAAACTTTTCCCGAAGATATCCATCAATCTTGGTAAAAATGAGCAGTCCTTATTGCGTTATCGCGCCGTGATCACCATTTCAATAGACAGATAGACGGACATCACTTAATCGGCTTCAAATTGAATAATGATCAATATATATATGCATACATATATAGTTGGCTAAATAAAGCAAAACATTTTAAAAAATTTTCATAAAAAACCCATTTTTGGTTAATAGTTTTTATTTTTAAACTGTTTAATTTTTTGATTTATAAAAAAAACACAAATGACTGCTTTAAACATTATCAGAAAATTGACTTTCCATATACTTGGACAAGTGTTGCATGAGAAACTCTTTAATAATATATACTGGTAGAACAATTAAGGCAGCTTGGAGTGCCCGAAAACTACTAACGACCGCATAAACGAAAACTAATGAACATAAATGATGACCCATAACCAGGGTATGATGTAAAGCAGCACCAAAATCTGTAGTATTTTCACGCCACAACACAATGGGTAATAAAAAAAATTTGGAAAAGTTTGCCAACACATTAGCCTTAAGCAAAAGAAATCCAAAACGTTTTAATCCCAAGTGTAAAATCATATGTTTTCTTAATGCCAGTGTGACCAGTAAAAGCAAAATAGTGCAGAGAAGGTAATCTAAAGAAAAAAAACGAAAAAATCAATAAAAAAAAAAGATCATAAATACACTAAAACTTACCACAGATATTTTGGGCACAGCATATATAGAAACCATGTTCATTAACCATATTACGTTTAGCATCACCATTTGTTTGTTCACGTTTGTCGCGCCACAATGTAAAGGATTCCAAGAGTAACAACATTAAAGACAATTTCCAAAAGAGCTAAACAAATTATGGGATTTAATCACAATTGAATTAAATATTTATTACATAAATTACCTTAAAATCTCTATTGAATAGGGCATGACGATAAGCCTGCTGTGATAATAGCATAGAGTCTACCAATATTATGACTGTTTCAAATTCTATATACTTGTCCGCCACATTGTGGCAATTATTCTAAAAAAGATTCATGATTTTTTAGGACCTTTAAGACTACAAGTTTTACAAAATGACCCACTTACACAATTTACCGTTTTTACGGTATTACTGTATTTCTTAAATAATTCTTTTATTTTTTTTCCCACAATTTATACAAACATAGGTTGAAATAGTCGTTGTTAAAGGCATTTTTATAAAAATTGTAATTTAAACAACATTTTGTTTCGGATTCTAATAAGATTTGTTGTTTTCATGCAAAGAAACTGGATAGCAAAACAAAACAAGAAAATGGAATATTGAGTACTTAATGGATATTAGGTACTCGTTAATTGGTAGTGTTCAGAGATGTGGCAACGTTGTGTGGTTTGTTACTTGACTTAAATGGTTTGTTGCATAGCCAAGACTAAAGCGGTTTTACAAAACCTTTAAATTTAGCGTTTTTTTTTTTTATTGATGTTGAAACACTAATAGTGGACAGCGCGCAAAAAATGTAAACAAAGCACATAAAACGAGGATTTGCAAACGAAATGTTGTGAAAAGTTTAATAAAGTTAAATGTGTTGAAATGTTTTACAAATAATAAAGATTTTTATTATTATTGAACGTTTAAAGTGGTGTTTTTTTTTTTAAATTAGTTTTTCAAAATGCACAAATTGCAAATAAAAAACAATTATGATTTTATTACAAAAATTACTACAAGTTGTAAAAAACTAGGAAATGTATGCAACTTTTTTTTAGCAAAACTATGATGACTATCAGAGGTGGGTGATGCTTTATGGAGGTAAGTGTTGTGAGTTCAAAAACATAAAAATTATATTTTTGGACTGCACACAGTTCTAATTGTGATATAGGTATAATTGGTCTTGATGTGGTAGGTGGCCACAATGTTAACTTTATCCTAAATTTGTTGTTGTTATTGTTCTATCAACACATACCTTTGGTCTTTTTTAAATTTTATGAATATGGGGAAAAAAAGTCTTGATTATGTTCTAATAAAATTTTATTGTCTTGTTTTTTTTTTTTTTGTAGGAGTTGGCTACTTGTATGAAAAACACTGCAACGGACTTAGTTTTTGAGTTACTTCGCAACTTAGCAATGCTCTGGCAAAGAAAATAACACAATTATATATTAAAAATAAAGCCTATCAGCAATTATTAATCAAATATAAAGAAACTGAAGCAAAGATCGACCTGAAGTCTTAAAAGAAAGTCAACATTTATAGATCACGCTTCAGACAATAGTACAAAAAAGTAAAAGAAGACACCAGATATGGCAGCGAAGCGCAGATACTAAGCAAAATTATGGATTAGATACTAACCAACATTATGATATTAAATAATGCCATCTTTCGTGTTGCAGCAGGAAGAATTCCAGAACGAGACAATTGATGCTGAAGACATTGCAGCTTACCAAGTTAAAGAACTTCAAATGCTACAGGTTAGTATATAAAACTTACTATTTACACATAAAAAGTTTTAAATTGAGATAGTTTTTTGTTTTTATATACATCGAGATTATTTTTATGTTATTTTCAATTTATAACGAGCTTTTAACCTCCGTATATTTACAAAAATAAAGCAAATCAAACATATTAGCTAGGTTGATACTAGTATTTCGATCCGGCTAAAGATCTCATCAGAACCCGAAGTTTAAGAAAAGTTAAAGCCTCCATAATAGGCAAAACTTAACAAAAACCCTATTAATCATTCATTTTGCTCCATTCTTGTCTTCTTAGTAATCAAGCACGTGGTTAGGGTCTTTTCCTAACAAGCATCATGACGTTACTAAACTTTGAAGACCAACAATGTTCTATTTATATAAAAAAAAATTAGTTTTTACTCTGGCTCAAGTAATATTTTTTACAGTTTTGTTAGTTTTTTGTTTTTATATACATCGAGATTATTTTTATATTATTTTTAATTTATAACGAGCTTCCAACCTCCGTATATTTACAAAAATAAAGCAAATCCAACATATTAGCTAGGTTGATACTAGTATTTCGATCCTGGCTAAAGATCTCATCAGAACCCGAAGTTTAAGAAAAGTTAGAGCCTCCATAATAGGCAGAACTTTAACAAAAACCTATTTAATCATTCATTTTGCTCCATTCTTGTCTTCTTGGTAATCAAGCACGTGGTTAGGGTCTTTTCCTAACAACCATCATGACGTTACTAAACTTTGAAGACCAAAAATGTTCTAGTAATATTTGTTACCTTTACTTAAATCCTTGCGGCCCATAAACCTTTGCTACCTGATTTTCAACATGGCATTTACGTACGCACAGTTATTGCGTAATATGCATAAATGCAAATAGTCAGTCATACATCCTATTATTGTTTCCTTTGTAATTTTTCTGTATAATAATTGTGGTTAATTGCAACAAGTATTATATAATTATGTCTTTTGTGTAAAATTTACGCTTGGTTTATGTTTACTGCCTTGCTTTGTTTCTGTATTATCCAAGGTAAAAAAAAAAACAGGATGAAATAAGAGCATTTAACAACATTGAATCCTTTAGCCAAGTTTATCTATGTTTATGTATGTTGTGGCCACTAACGAATACGTAATATTTAATTGCATGTGTACATAATACTCATACGCTTCAAATATTCTTTAAAGAAACTAATTTGTATACGTTATATTAAATAAATAATATATTCTCTAATGTAGCGTAAAATATACAGTTTGTCAATTAATTCTTTTCAAAATGAAAAAATTCAAAATTTTTTACTTTTTAAATTTTAAAAATTAAAACCAAAAGTTAATTTTTCGATCTTTTATCATACATTATGATGTGAGCAAGATTATTCGAGTTCAAGATCATTTGTTTTTTGTTAAACAAAAAACCGTGCAATATTTATTTATTTTTTAGTTAAAAATGTTTTATTTTTGATTTGAATTAGTTCAATTCTTCCAATTTTGTTTTTTACTTCTCATCGAGTAAATATAACAATACGGGTAAAGCGTTGATCTTTTTCCTTCAAAATTTGGGTAGAATATTCTAGCCCTTCTACATTGGTTCTCTGATGATTTTCGGTGACGCGAAATGAAACATGTAAGGACCTGTCAGATAAAGTCTGCTAAGAAATGATCTTGAACTCGAATAATCTTGCTCACATCATAAAATATTTCAAAATATTTCAAATAATTAATAAATAAGAAAATATTAAATGAATTTTTTAGGATTTTTTTTTAATTATTTATGTTTTATGCACTTATGTATAGTTACAATACTCAAAGAAAATTATGATTTTAGCAATAAGCAGTTTTAATAATTTTTTTGTTGTCAAATAACTCTTCGCAAAATTTAGTAAACAACTTTTTAAAGCTAGAAAAAACTGTTAAATGTGTTCAAAAACCGCGGGTTTTTATTGTTTCGTATTACATTTCTGTATAACTCGATTAATAAAGTGTTACTTATACAAGAAATCATTTTCAAGACGAGAGGGAAGCTTATTTCGAAGAATGTTTTTATTTAATTTATTGATTATATGATGATTTTTTAATAAAAACTCGCGAAAAAAGCTTTCAGATTTGTCCATTCAGGCTGAAAACTCTTAATTGTTTTAAATATTGTTTGTTGAGTTAACATTACATGTAACCTCCGTATATTTACTAAAATAAAGCAACTCAAACATATTAGCTAGGTTTGATACCAGTATTTCGATCTCATCAGAACCCTCAGTTTTAGAAAACTGTAAATATTTATACATATTATAAAATTGTTAGCATTGAAATGTTTGTTAGAGGTCAGTCAGTCTACATAAAATATTAGATTCAATAGGTTATGGGCCCATCTAGCTCTGCAGAAAATTTCTAAATGAAATAAATAAATAAATTTTGAAATAAATAATTTGAAAGCAAAATAAAGAAACTCCTGAAGATGACATTCGACGAATGTCGAAATATCGAGAAATAAATTAATTTTGTATTAACTACAACTGGCCTCGAGCTCGAGCATTTTTATTTTATTAAAACTGAAAGGTCTATTCGACCTTTATACAACTTTTAATTACTGAAACAATTTTAAAAGTTTGTGAGATTATTTAGTGTTTTCTTCAAGAATCGCCAATTTTTGTCAGCATTAAAATTATATTAATTGTACTATAAATCGTTCTTAAACGAAAAACTGCAGGATTCAAAGTAGTCCTTAGCCAGAAAAAAGAACATAACTCTAGGGACAGAAAATATATTGACTCAAAATGTAGTGTTATGCAACAACAATGTGAGTCCAGTAGCTAAAAAAAAAAAAAATATTGTATGTTGGAAGTTAACCATGTAGCTCCTCAAAATGCTGTTATAAACCGCATGTGCTTGACCCGGATATAAAGAAAAAGAGCCTTTTCTCTCATCACAGAATATTAAAAAAAGTCAAAATTTTGTTTTTCAGTGCATTTTACAAATGGTGTAATTTTTTCTTATGAAACTGAAAAAAATGCTGTATTCAAATTGTGAATGCTTAAAGTTTTAATATAAGACATACAAATCTTTAACAATGAGGATGTTATCCCTACACTAAATTATGTAAAAAAAGTTATGATGTTAGTATCCGTAACATGGGAAAACGTTTGGGAAACATAAAATTTTGCATGAAGCATCATTCATTTAGATGACTCTCCTCGATATTTAACTTGAGGGTTGCACGATCAAGTTTTGCCTATCAAGTTTTAATACACTCACACTTTTTTTACCAATACACTCACACTTTTTTACCAATACACTCACACTTTCTAAAATTGAAACAAACTTGCTTCAGATTTCTCTTTCAAGTGGAGTGTATCAATTTACGTTCAAGAAAACAGCTGATTACAATTCTTTTGAAGTTGTTTTTGTTTTTCCTTTGACGACGACATCTTGAAAAATTAAATTTGCTTTCAACTTGCGTGCAGCCTACGTCACAGCTGTAAATTTTTACATATTTTGACAAACAGTATATGTAAAAGACTATCAAGAAAATCTTGATCGTGTGGCTGCAGTGTAAAATACAAATTGTCCACAAGTTTGAAGTGGTTTTTAACAATTTAATCAGTTCTCAGTATTATTAAAAAAAAAAAACTACATATTTTTTCGTATATTTAAATTGGTTTTCCAACATCTGTTTACAAATGTAAAAGAATCTTTAAAAACAAGCCTGGTAAAAGATCTGCGACAGAGTACGACTATATTCTTATGAAGAAACTAATCAGAGCAAAGAGGTCAAACATATTTGCTTGAATCTAGAATTTTCAAATTTCGATAACTTTTTTCGATAAAAAATTCCACAATTGTCATTTAGTTCATATTTTTAAACTTTAGAATTACATTTTTAGATTCATCGTAATTGTTGTTTTTTTTTTTTTTTGAACCAAACAAACTTCTTGGTGAACTTTTTATTTGTCGATTCATGAATGAAAACTTTTAAAATTAAAAAAAGAAAAGTGATAAAAATATAGAAACATATTGAAGGACTACATTGTGATACATTTAAAGTGAGAAAACGACTTGGAATTGCTAAAATCTTTGTTTCTAAAATTGTTTTTTTTTTTTTTTTGGAAGCACATTGGGTCATATTAGCTGTTGTTTATAAAGAAAATAAAATGATTTTGAATTTTGTATTTAAATTGTTTCTCACAAAATGTTGCTAGTTTGCAGTCCTTGCAATAAAAAATCATAGTGTCATAATATTTTTTTCTATTTTTGGACAAATAATAAATATAATTGGGGTTTTTTGATCAAAGGAAAATGTGATTGATTTGCTAATTTCAGTTATGGGCTTTACTAAATTGTGCAAATAATTAATTAATTTTAATTTTTTTTTATTTTTTTCTTCTACTAGTCTATGGCAAAAATCATGTTTTTCTTTAAATATTAAACATAAGTCATAGATTACATAGATCTCAAACTCTTCTTCTTTTAACAACAAACACATATACGACATACATATCGCACTTGATCAACAAGAGGGTATTAACTCAAAATTTTTAAAATATCATTTTTTTCAGAAATCAACTAACAACATCAATATCTATCTATTGTAAAAATTTCAACGTATTCCGATTACTCTTTCATCTCGAAAACCACTTTTGAGACCATTTTCATGATAATGTAGTGATTACCTTTATTTCAACAAAAAGGTATTATTTCGAGTTAATACAAAAGTTCAAATAGAAATGAATCGTATATTTTCATAAAAAAGGTATTATTTTGATTTGAGCCTTTGTTTATGTTAAAAATAATCAAACGGTTTTATTTATATTTGGTTGTATTTTGAGTTGATACTGTTTTGTTGATAAAATTTGTTTTATTCTATAAATTTAAATCGATAAAATTTCAAAAAAATGGTATTAACTCCAAAAATTGATTTTTTTTTTGCAATGAGTGGTAAAATTTAAAACAAAAACAATGTATATATATTTTCAAATGGAATTTGCTTATTATGATATGTTTGAATTTTTAAATTCTGTTAAAATGTGGCCATAAACAGTTTTTTGACTCTACTGAAAATTTTAAAATTTTGAGTTAATACCCTCTTGTTGATCAAGTGCGATATGTATGCGACGTATGTTCACCACATTATCATGTGTTACGTGCACTGACAGCTAATGTCAAAGAGTTGGAGATCTATGTAATCTATGACATAAACCAGTAAAAAACGCTGCTTACATGCAAGCAGGTTTGTAAGGGAGTAAGCCGAAAAGAATCCCTTGCAAACCTGCGGACATATGCCATGAAGTTTATATGGCGAATTCCCACTTGGAAGCATTACTTTTGGGCAAAAGTAAAATCATATTTCATGTCTACATTTCAATTACAATTAAAAGTAATAATATGAATATAATAATAATTTATTTTACATAAAACTCTACAGATATTAGTTTTTTGTTGTTAAAGTTTTTTTTTTTTTATTAATTAATAATCATATAATAACAAATTATATACTATTAACTAACTATACTAACCGAGCACTAGCTACTATGGCCTTCGGCGCGTTGTAGCGAAATCAGACCAGTGCCTCTGGTGGGAATCGAACCCACGACCCCCGCACTGATAAGCCAGCGCGCTACCAACTAGCCTACCGGGGCGCACACGTTTTTGACATATAATTATTTTATTTTTTTTTTTTACCGCTCCACGTGCTAGCTCTTCAGAAACAGTTAAATGACTAATTATTTTTTATTTCATACTCGAAAATACCAAACACAATCGGAAATCACTCGGGGAAATTTTTACAGATCGTTTATAATCCACGATATGAAACTTTCTCCATTACAACCTGCATCCTTATAAGGGATTAGGGTAAGCTGCTTACAATATGCAGGGATGGGAAAACAGAAACTTCAACATTTTTGTTTGTTTGTTTTTATACGAAAATTATTCGAGTATTTTGCTGCTTCTCAATATTATTTAATAGTAAGCACTTACATCAGCGCATTGTTTTTATCTTGCTTCTAAAAACAGGAACAAATTTTACCTGGAAGTGTATTAAAATATAAACAAAGAAAAAAAAATCTGAAATATTTTGAAATATTTTTATTTTGAAAACATTAATTGACAAACTGTATAAATTATTGTAGAAAAACACAATTTAACGAATTTTTAAATTATTTTTGTTTAAATTCGTCAATTTTCCTTTGAATTAATCTATCCCTCATGTGTTCAATTGTACAATTACAATTCCCACATTTATCACAATTATTTGGAAAATTTAAAAACTTTCTATTCATCTAACAAATAGACTGGCAAAGATCAAAGAGGCCCTTGTTGTGTTACAATTTGTAGATTTTGGGGTAGCATAAAAGCTACATATTGTAAATGCAATCCGATAAACATCCGCTATTTAAAATAAATCTGTTTGTTTATTGTACTTTCATGTATGTATGTATGTAGGGATGGATGAGATGTTTGTAATATGAAAGTGATCCGTGTCATTTGCTGTTTTATTAAACCAAAAAGACTTTATTATTGTCAAGCAAATTAGTAGACAACAGCAGCAACAACAAAAAAAGCAATATAGCAACATTATGGTGTATTTGAATGTTTTGTACAAAATTCTTATTCTTTGTACAACATATAGACGAATGACAAGGAAACTACACAGTGGTGAACCGGCAGATTTAAATTAAAAATTACACAATTTTTCTTTGAAAACATGTCTAAAATTTGCTAAATTTAGATTTATTTGTACACAGTATTAAAGTACTTTAGAAAACAAAAAAAGTGTATACCCATATAGCCTGTGTTGTGTACCCCTAGTTGGCACTTATTTGAAATATTAATAGTAAGAGGTATACACAGTGAATTATCTGTATGATATCAATGATATTTTGCATTAGATCTATGAAATGTCACTAGAACTCGTCCATTAAAACTTTTCATTTAATTAATACAGTTTTTCAAAAAATTTTATTAAACATTTAATTTTGTTAATTAAAAATTTCATCCGTCTGATGAAAAAGTTTCATGAAAGTTATGAAGCTTTTTAATAAAGTTTAAAAAAGTTTCCATTAATTTTTTGAATAAATTAGTTTGGTGAAACATTTCATTAACACTCGTCCAAGAAAATGTTCTCTGGGTAAAAGCTCCTCGGGAAAAGTCATTTCAAATCCGAACGATTAAGATTTTTTTTTTATGAACTGAATGAAAAATTTCTTACACTTTATGGAAAACCTTCATTATTTTTATGACTCTATTTTTAATGAAACTTTTTCATTAGGCGTATGAAATTTTTAATAAATGAAATGAATTTTTCATAAAATTTCATGAATTTCATAAATCTAATGCAAAAATTTATTGATGTCATGCAGATAATTCTCTCAGTGTTTGTATATATTTTTTTTTAATAACAAAAATGCTCGGACTTGCACGTTTATTGCATGTTTTATATACCGTTAGATGCTTCTTCAAAATACCTTTCATTTGATTTATTAATTTTTATAAAAGAAATATTTAACACACGTCGAATTGGGTAATTTTTAACCCACTTTTTAAACCCCTTAACTTGAAATTGTGGACCTAAAAACTAAGTGTCTAATAATATTTTGTCCTCTACAACATATCCAAGTTTCATTTAAATCTGCTGGTTGACCACTGTGTAGTTTCCTTGTGAGTACGGACCCCTATTAGTTTATTCAATTGTTTTTTATTTTTTTATTTTAACAACAATTCACAACATCAAAGTGGTTTTCCATTTATACGCATTAGAATTTATTAAAAGAAAAAAAAAAATGAAAGAGTGGAGGTTTTCAAAATGTTTTGCCTCAATGTGCGGTTAGGGCAGAATAAGATAAACATGATTTAATGATACACTTAAAGCTACCCAGCAAAATTTTTAAGAAGTGGTCCTAATTTCTTTATTTTCAAGAACAGATAATTTTTATGACTGCAACCAAGGAATATTTTTAAAAATCGTTTATTAATTCCTTATACTCTGTAACAGTTTCTATTAGAACATAAGATTTTGTGTGAATGAATGAAAAACTTGTTAAAAATTGATTTATACATTTATTTTTAATGAAAAATTAAAAAAAATGTAACTGGAAGTTTTCCTCTTCTTTTTTTGGTCGGTATCTGATTCGATCGCTTTTATTCTGCACATACTCTACTTTGTAGTGTCCTTAATTACAATTTAATACGCATGAAATTTTTAATAAATAAAGTGAATTTTTTCATAAAATTTTATTATTTTTATTGCATTTAATTAATACATTTCATAAATCTAATGCGAGATACGTGTCTCTTAATAATATTTTGTCCTCTACAACATACCCAAGTTTCATTTAACTCTGCGGTTTAACCACTGTATCGGTTCCTTGTGAATATGGACCCCTATTAATTTATTGAATTGTTTTTTTTTTTATATTTTAACAACAATTTACAACATCAAAGTGGTTTTCTATTTATACGCATTAGAGTTTAAAATAAAAAAGTAAAAGTCTAGGTTTTCAAAATGTTTTGCCTCAATGTACAGTCAGGGCAGAATAAGATAGCATGAGTTTTGGTGAGAAAAAATGTATGGGAAAACATATACAAAACATGTTTTGTTTCAAATCACCTTCAGTGGAAACGTAGCATAATGATGCACTTAAAGCTACCCTTCAAAACATTTAAGAAGTGGTTCTTATTGTTTTATTTTCAAGAACATATAATTTTTATGACTGCATCTACAGAACAGCCAAGGAATATTTTTAAAATCGTTTATTAATTCCTTATAATCTAGAACAGTTTCTATTAGAACAAAAGATTTTATGTGAATAAATGAAAAACTTGTTAAAAATTGATTTCTACATTTATTTTCAATGACAAATTAAAAAAAAAAAAAAAAACTAAATTCGGGAAATTTTTCCTCTTATATTTTTTTTTTGGCTCGGTAGCTGATTCGATCACTTTTATTCTGCACATCCTCTAATTTGTAGTGCCCTTAATTACAGTGCCAGTGACTGCATCAGTTTTGTCAAATTTAATTCCTGCATTTCACTCGAAACTATTTAATATTTATGATTTTTCAGCCGGGGAGAACAATCCAAATTTGTGGATCAATGTAATTAACAGTTAAGTTATGAGATTCGTGGAACCTTAAATATTCCGACGCAATGAAATTATATTGAAACATCTTTTTTACACTTATTCAGACTTGTTTTGAAACTGCTTGTTTAAGAACCCTCTAGCTATCCACAGATAATGTTGTATCTAGATGGTTCTTCTAACGGATCTTTTTTTCGAAATATGTTACTGGGTTACACATAGTTAGAACAATTTGTAACTTTCACTGTGCATTAGACTGGCCCACGCTTGTATGTAAAAATTTAAGCATATTCCGATTCTTTCTCCACAAGTTTGCTTTTGTTCCTTTTTATCAAAAATAACGTGTTTACCAAAAATTTGATCAATCGGACGATATTTAGAGGTCGCTATGAAATGCGCCTCGTCTTTTATATTACATGCAATTCCTGGTGTTTCGGCGTTATTGTACTTGTTTATAAATTTCTGGCTGTGTATTCTTGTATAACAGTGTATTTTTATAATTTTGACATTGTAAATACGTTTCCCTATCTTTTCTATGATCTTAACTAGCTCTAAATTCATGAAAATTCAAATACCTGGATTTATCCCTCTATAATTATATAAAGTATTCTGAAAATAATTAAAGTCAAAATCTTGCCACCGGCACCCCTTTCTGAGTTGTGGACCAATCATTTTTAAACCCTCATAATTTGGCAAAAACGGTTTATGGGACAATATGCTTAGACGTATATAAAATCATTTTTAGTTTTTATGGGTTTGAATCCTACGTAAACATCATTTTTATTTAAATAAAACTATTTCGGGAACTGCACCAGGGTATTTAGGAACCCCAGAGGAGTCTCGAAAATGGTATTGTTTTGGAATTGCACTTACAACATTCAGATTTGCTCAACAATTTAGGCATGCTTATAATATGCACTTCAATAAATAAAACGAGGAGTCAGACTTGGAAATCGATTTAGTAGATCGAGAAATATATTATGGCCTATATTTTGGAATGGTGGTTTAACATAGGGGTTTCGACTTCAGATTACTGTTTAGAAGGCCAAAATAATTTAAAATAGGTATATTTTAGGTCTGTACAAAAACCTTTCTATATCCATATAAAATTTGAATTTCTGTTAAATTTCTGCCTAATCCGGAAAAATTGGTTAAAATTTGGGCTCAGGTTTACAGCGTTGTGGAGCTCTAAAATTCCACCGTCTTTTTTGGGCCACTCTACTGTGTATGTTGCAAAATAAATACGTGTTTTAAAACATTAGTTGCATGGATCAGCAACAGCTGATGCATATATGAGCATATGTACATAAGTACAACATGTAGTACTTTAAGGGCAATTTAGCTGTTGTTTTTCTTGCAACATCATCTCTATCATCATCGTCGTCATCTTTCATAATTGCATTTATAAGTCATTATATCCTAGCTATGCCCAATAGGATGAAACTTATGATTATGGAGAACTTAATGTGGGTAGGTGGGGGGTATTCTTATGTTATAAAGTTTCTGGTTTTCTTGTTCTTTAGAAAGTTTATATCGAGTTAGTATTGTGACATTACTTGGGATTACTCAACCTAAATTAGGCCAAAAATCCTAAATTTTAAGCTGAAACTAAACTTAAAAACCAACTTTCGCTTCCCCCGCTGGTTATGATTGTGATTGAAGAAAATTTGGGTTATGATTGGATAAAATTTACCCATTTTCCAAATGAAATTACTAACAAGGGTGGTATTCCGACCCGATGACATGAATTTTTTCAGTTGCCCAATCTCATATTTAAAGCGAAAAAGTTGAGTGAAAAATTGATTGGTTTTTGTATGAAAACATCTCTGAAATTAAAGTACTCAAGAAACAAATTTTTATACCCATATTGCCCATATCGTGGAACCAGAGTGGATACATTTTTGAATTGTTTTAAATATAGGGGAAAGAAACTCTTCGGAAAAATTGACATTAAAACATAACGATTACGAATATGGGAAAAAGCTCAGACACTAAATAGGTATTCGGTTTAGAATTTGACACGTATGTCAACAAGACCAGGTTCAAAGTGATTCCTTGGGAAACAAAGAAAAGTTGGGGTGGTGACGGCAGGGGATTTCCTTCACAGACTCGTGAGTGTTTCCCTAATCGAGTTCATTATAATTCTTTACTTTGGTCATCTTGATGTACTTTAACATTCTCCATGGGATAATATCGACTAATTCCTTCAGTTCCTGGAAGAAATACGAACATGACAAACATAGTGTAATTTGTCTTCCACCACTTCCTCATCACCGCACCATTGACACAAGTCATCAGTCGTTCTACCATTTTATTTATTATAAGATCTCAAATTAATGTGACCTGTTATTCTACGTACTTCCAGAAGTCTTGACTTTTTCATTATCAGTAGCGTCATTACAGAGTTTTTCTTACCAGGTTTCCATAGGACCTTCGTCTGTTTGCAGGCCGTGTTTGCATTCCACTTTTCTTTTTCCAGATCAATAAAATGTTCTCTTATACATCTTTAAGCATAATCCAGACCTGGGTATATATCATTTGCACCGCACTGGTTGGCGATTCCGCTCCCTTTCGCGCCAATTCGTCCACTTTTTCATATGTATTACTTTGCATTATGTTAAGCTTTAATTTGACAACAAATTCTAAAGCTACTTTAAATAAAACAAAATAATTTGGAAAAAAAGAAAAACGGGGTAATTTTTGACCCCACTTATCAACTCCTTAATATGAGATGGAGTAGCTAAAGCTAAGTGTCAGCCATTATTATGAGTTATAATTTTGTTCGAGGATTGGACTTTAGTTTAGTTGGATACTTCCCCATAAATTAATTCCTAAACCATTTCCACGGAACACAACTTTTAGGTATAAATGATACGAGAACAATTTCCAGAACTTACTCTAAGGGAACATGTTCATTTGTGTCAATTTCAAACATACTATGCTTTTTTATTGGTTAAGTTTGACAGAGATTGTAGTGATGTTGGGCTAAGTATCAAATCCACAGAAATATTCCTAACTCCTTTTCAGACAAATTAAATTATTAAATATCTGGATACATTACCTGGAAAGATAACGAGTGCAGATGTATTCAACTATGATAAAGTTTCCCCAATTCTTTTCCTGTTCACTTTAAAAAAAAAAACTGCAAATTTTCTTCATATTCTCAAGCATAAAATACATAAATATATACTTACCAATGTTATTAAAAGCTTTTGTATAAATGCCGACACAACTGCCACCCAGAATATCCAAATCGCCTTGGAGATGAATAATCTTGAAATATAGTCATTTTGTCTATCTTAAAGTTTTTGTACTTTTTTTTTTGTGTAAATCAATTCGCAGCGCCGCTCAGTACAAAGCAAATATACGTTGGTAAGAGTACATTCATAATTGTTACACGTTAAGCAAATGTCGACTTGATTATCGGATACTGGAGTGAGTTGAGAGCACATGCGCACAGTTCCACATGCAAGTAATGGACAACGGCTGCTTTTGTTTTTTTTTTGTTATTAACACATCAAAAGATATGCCGCGCAAAAAAAAAAAAATGTTTTATTCTTTATAGTGCTGCTGCTGTGTCGGCACTTTGTTTTCATACATATTCATTAATTGTAGCTGGATTTATTAAATTATTATGAGTGTACGGATATTTACTTTGTGTTTAAAAGTTTTGCGGCAATTTAACGCCCTGTACCAAATAACAAACAAACTAACCAACCAACCAACCATCGAACCAATGAACCAGCTGGCTTGTCTTAGTCAATACAACACTCGTACAGATGCATAATTTCATTTTATTCTTTAGTTTCCTCTACAAAGTAAGTTTTGTTTTATCGCATGATAAAAGGGTTCAAAACAATTGGTTTTGATAGTATGTATGCATGATCTTCAATCAGTTTATTCAAAATGTATATAAAATTCCATTGGAAGCCTTAGAAGTTCATTCATAGTATACATTTCCAAAGCATGAAATCAAGATTCTTAACATTGTGGGAATCAATCGTAATGTTATAATAAGAATGCACAAGTATCCATTGTAGGACATCTTATATTTGTCATCTAAAACTATGACAAAAAAGGTGTAAGAAAAATGTATTAAAATTTTAGTTAGTTTTAGATATAGGTTCCCTGAGGGAAATCTCGATAGTAAAACTGTACTGACATACTATTGACTTTGTCATCAGTACCACTGACCAATTATACCCCAGACAATGCTTTTTGCTGTAGACATTTAACATGTGCTTGTCATTGAGAATCTAGAACTATTGACTAGGTGGTTCTTATGGAAACACATGGAGACATTGGAACCAGAGATCTACTAGTATATTTTAATACACTTTTGGAGCTTTTTACTACATTTCCACACTACTAATATTGGGAGGGGGTATAAGCTCAAACCGGTGCATTTATTTGGATTTGTATTTGCAACAAAACAAAATGAAACAATAAAAAAATCAAGAAGAGCACAGCTGTCAAAAATTTCTCTACCCATCAAAGGCAGAGTAAAAAGTATAGACGCTTTGTGGACAATGTCACCTTAAAGTCACCCAAAATATTCGACAAAAGTGGTTACTTGGAGACACTTAACCCCAGGGTTTCTTCAGGGTGACAGTTTAAGTCCTCATGAGCATCAAGTAGATCTCAAGAGGCCACATCTGTAGTAACATGATGCTATCCGGAGTATTAGGATCCAATATAAAAGGTTTAGCTAACGGATAAGATCATTTCGTTCTATGTCCGTTGTCACCGATAGGTCTTAAAATAATGCGTTATTACTTTAAAGAAAATTCGTAAAGTAACTTCCCGTTCCACTTATGTAACCAAAAGTTGGAATATTATGACCATATGGGTGTTAAATCCTTGCAAAGGCCAGACAGCCACAGCAGTAGTGTATCAAGTTTCGTCATGCTCCTCGCAGACTCTACTTGACCCTATTTAGTCCTAGCGATTCATTCGAAATATAATACTTGTTTTCTTGCCAAGTTCCCTTTAACTGCACTCAGAAAACAGACTCGGCAGCGGTTACCGTATTTGTTGCCAATCGAAGATTTCGGGTGCTGTGTCATCGAAATGAAACAGAAATAAGATAAATATTGACACGACAATATAATTTCAATTGCCTCAACCAAAATTCGGTGGTCACTGCAAAAAAAAATTCGATAGATACAACAAAACCATTGGATTGGCTAAAACTACGGTTGCTACGACCGAGTCTGTTTTCTAAATGTCAGATTCAAAAGTCCATTAGTTCCCTACCTGAACTACGCCATAAAATTCTACTCCTGCAGTATCCTACATTGTTCTATCAGTAGTAACAGGCCATTCACGTAGTTCGGCCTGTAGTTCTGTTTTAGGTTCTTCAAGTTGACAGCATTTAAAATAAATCATTCCATGGCTAATTCCTCAGCCATCTCTTTCCCTGCAGTGTGACAATGCCCTCGAACTCATGAAATTTAATACTGTCCCTGGTTAAGAAGTTATAGATTTCCGTTTTATCCCTTTAATACAAATAAATTTAATGCATTTCGATATCGCCTGAAGAAGCTGCAGCTACAGAAGCCCGACCCAGTTCTATAATACTTCTTCGAATTGTCCTCATAGAAACGATAGTGTTGAATGTCCGTCAAAAATTTACCTTCCAAACAGTATTCTCTGTTCTGCACTTACTCAACGAGTTTCGTTTACGCTCGAGTAATTTATACTTGAAAAAAGTCTTCAGCTATTTTTTGTTACAAAGAATCGGTTGTAAAACAAAATCTATTTAAAATCTAATCAAAAACTGCTTTCGGTTCTAATGCCGATTATTTTTCTTCAAAAAAATTTTCTTTTGTTCCAAAAGCAATCTTATGAATTGTTACTTTCAGCACTTCTGGATTTTGAAGCGTAAGGCTGACATGTTTAAATATTATTTAAGTATTGTCCCGAAAGCTAGGTTTTTTTCACAAATAATAAAATATTCACACCTGATTTGGGGATTATGACCAAACAAATTTTCTGTCATAATTCCCAAACAAAAATAGTTATAAATGGACATATTCCCCATAGGAATAAAGACATACTCCCCATTGTGGGAAATGTCTTCAACCTATTAACAATTTTCTGCTAAAACGGAACAGCAGATTTTAATGAACTTGGATATATTGTAGAGGACTATGGCGAAAAGGCTAGGTCAATGAAAATGAAGAAAATAAAATAAATAAATAGGTGACACGTATTCTTTAGCTGCAAAATCTCACGTTTAAGGTTAAAATATGAATGGAATGAAAAATTAATGTTTTTGTATGTGAACATGTCTGAAATTTATGTGTACTCAGAATTAAAGTTCTCAAGAAAACAATTTTAATTTAATTTTCAAACCTTTTAATACCCATATTGCCTATATTGTGGACCCAGAGTGGTTACATATTTTAAACAAAACTGTTCTCTTCTGCAACGATTACGAATATCGGAAAGGGCTCAGACAAGAATAATTGAATAGCAGTGTGGTATGTGGAAATCGAAATGTGCTTTATATTATACCAGATCCTGCAATAGGGTTGCCATATTTGAAAAGTGAAAAAAAAGTAAATTGATGAAAAAAAACAGTACTTTTCAAAAAAAAACAGTACATTTTTGTATTTATTGTTAACATAACTTTCACTTCAATGCATCACATATTTACTTAAAATTAGTTAATACACCGAACCAAATAGCGTAGGTAAAATCAACAAAAAATTTTTTGTAAATCTTTAACGAAATTTTGTCAATTTTTTTTTAAGATTTAACAAACTTTATTCAAATCAACAAAATTTCGTCAAGTTTACATCCTCTAAAGAAGTAAAATTGACTAAATTTCATCAAATTGACTAAATTTCGTCAAATGGGCTAAAATTATTAGTTTGGACGCCATTACTGTTTGCATTGGGCAGTGTCATGAAAAAATTGTGTTTACAAACATCCATTGCTTGAAAAGTAAACAAACCAAACTTATATATGTACAAAGAAACGAAGTGGAATTAATACAGGGAGATTCAAAAAATTTATATAAAAAACTATTGTACACACGAAAAAAAACATGGTTAAAAAAATATATATTCTTTGTACACGCAATAAAACTTGTTTATATAAAAATATGTAAAATATACAAAAAAACAGTACAAAAACAGTACAAATCCAAAAAAACAGTACTTTTGCGTACTGTTTTAGCTGTTGTGAATAAAACAGTACATTTTTAAAAAAACAGTACATGTACTGTTTAAAACAGTACGAATGGCAACCCTATCCTGCAATAACATTTGAATTAAATGTTTATTAATATGACAGATTTAATATAATTATTTCTCCCGGTAAAAAAAATTTTCTATTTCAAAGTAAAAACGTTAGAAAAAATTAGCGGTCTGAGTGAGTAAAAAATCGTTCAAATTCTGATTTATTGAATTTTTAAAGTTCATATACTCTAAAATTGCAAACACCTAATACAAAATGGTTGAAAATAAGATTAAAATAGGTATTTTACCAAAAAATAATTAAATTATAAAACTGATTTTTATAAAATTGCTAAACGTTTTTCATTTTGTTGCTTTTGTTTTGGACATAATCATATTTTGAGCTACCATATTTTTGTTTGCCTTTTCCCACACATTTATTTTGATAATTATTTTCATATTCTGTAGCTGCACCACAAAATTTAATTTTCAGATGATTAAAAATATCATATATATTTGAACATTTTTTAAAATATAGTGACCGCTTTTTATTTGTCATAATATCTTCTTTGTTATTATGGAAAAAAATCCGAAAGAATCCTATAACATCCATTGTGAAACTCCATAAAGTGAGTGGTCACTTAAATTTCTTCTTAAAAAAGAATTCTTGAGTAAAAGAACTTATGATAAATTTGTATTCCGTTATTTCCTATAACCTTTAAAAAATGATAGCAATCAAATTAGACAATGTTTGGGTTACATCAATTAGACTATTATCCCAATTTATGTTATGTTTTTGCTTTTGTATTATTTAGGAATCTTTCGGGTCTTCTTATTCCATAATAATAAAATATATAGTATAACAAATAAAAAGTGCTGGCTTTATTTTAATAAAAGTTTAAATGACTGCTAGTTAAAATCATTTTAAAATGAACAACTTGTTAAGAGCACTCACTTTTTTTGGGCTACTGTACTTTTTATATACTCCATTTAACAATATATAAAATATCCAATAAAAATCTTTTTTCTAAACGACTTGGAAGATGAAATATTTCTTGCTTTTGTTTTGCGCAACACTGTATATATTTTGAATGTTACCAAAATAAAACAAATTCCATGTAATCAATGAAAAATCGAACATGTTTGCTTTAAACGTGTTCGAACCAACCCTCTCAAACTAATATGTTGCATTGTGGTAACTCTCTCACCTGGCAACTAATCAAAAAAGATTTAAGCGATTTTAATTTCAACGACAGTAGCAGCACTACACTGAGAATATTTTGTAGTTTACTGTTTGTAGTTTAATAACAAAAAAATTTTTAAAAAGTTTTTAGTTGAGTTAAAAATAGAGGAACATCAAAATAATTTACTACCATTTACAGATTTTTTTTAGTTTCATTTATTATTGTCATTTATTTAAAGTTTCATACAAATTTAACCACAAAAACGGAACATTGTCGTTTATTTGTTTCCGTTAGTCCCGGTTCACACACTGCAATTTTACTTGCGCAATTCTTGAGTTTATAGAAGAGGGAGGAAAAGAGAATGGAAGGGGGTACAGACTTGCCCGTACTCCAATTCCCTTTTGTTTTGTCATCCGCAATTTTCAACACTGCAGGTTGATATACGAAAATTGCTGAAACAAACGTTTCCTGTGTGAACACAAAAGCAATTCCAAAGGAGAATTGAAGAAAAATTGCGCAAGTAAAATTGCCGTGTGTAAACCAGGACAGGAATCGTGTGTGATTTTGTATTATATACAAATTATTTCAATTCAAATTACAAGAAATTGTAGAAAAAAAAAATAACAAGAAACTGAAATAGATTCAAATAACTATTATTTTTACCGATCTGTAGTTCAAATTTAAACATTTATTTTTAACTTACTATTCATTTGTTTTTATGTATTTGTTAGTTATTTAAACAATATTAACTAAAAATTTTTAATTTTATTATAAATTTATTATAATTTTATTATAAATTGTAAATTTATTATAAATTTATAAATTAATTTATTATAAATTTATAAATTAATTTATTTATAAAACATACAGTTATTAAAAAAAATATGTTAATAAAAATCGTCAATTTTGTTAGCAATGTGGCATCACTTTGTCAAACCAAAGCCAAGTAAAATATGAATTGTTTTCTCTTTTCTCAATTCAGTTTGAAGATGAACGTTGAGAAGTAATGTTGTTTAAAACGGTTTAACGGAATTGTGTGGTTTTGTACGTTCTTTTTTTTTTTTTTTTGTAAACACACTGCTATACATAAATGTATAGAAAATAAATAAAAAAATTGTTTACGAAGTATAGAATTAAAAAAAAAGGAGTTTAAAGTGATACAAAAAGTGTTAATGAAAATAAAAAAGGAAAACTAAAGTTTAATGAAAAACAAATAGTTTTTTTTATTAATTAATATAAATAAATGCATTGTATATTTTAGATGACTAATAATTATCATAAGCAAATGATACAGAAAATTAGCCATGATGATATAAAAAAAAAAAAAAAATTATCGGCATCTTTTGTCAGACCCAAATGCCAACAACAAACAACCCTCTTTTATCATAAAACCAACAACAATAACAACGTTTATGTGTATTTACTTCTGCTATTCTACGCGATATATCTCGATTCTTCCCTGTTTTTAGAAATAGTAAATAAAAAACAAAAACGCGTAGAAAAATTATAAAAATCAAATTAAATACAAAAATAACAAAATCTATATACAAAAAAAAATGTTTAAATTTGGTCTGCATCACATTTAAATTCGAAATACAATTTTTGATGTTAATTTCATACCTAAACGCGATTTGTTGTATATTCCTCGTCTCGTCAGTTGTCTATCTCTTGGAATAACAACAAAAAAAAGTTGTAAAAGTTTTTTTTTTGTTATATTTCTGTTTTGTATATGTTGTTTTTGACCTAAAAAAGTAACAACTCAACAAACTCAAAACAACAACAAAAGTCGTAAAATCTAAATGGTGTTGTGCCCTTTGCTTTTTGTTATAGTATATGTAGGTATATGGATGGATGTATAAGTGTGAGTGAGTGTTTAACAAAAGAAAAAAAACAAACAACATAAAGTAAATATAAAGAATGGTAAACAGAAACTATAACTGAAATACGAATTTAGTGAATACATTGGATTAAAAATAACAAATAACCGCAACAAATCTTCCTACTTTCGAAGCTGCTTTAGAAGCTTTTTACAATTTTGGCAGTAACTATGGCTGGAAATTTAGTTAAATGGTGGAAACATAAAATACTTGGAGGTTACAAACAATTTTCTGGTAAGTTTGTTTCAATATTTAAATCAGACGCGAATCCAGGGGGTGGGAAAATGTTACATTTCCTCCCCCCCCAAAATAAAATTCTGGACATACAAAATTATTGAACATTTTAGATTCTGTTAAAAAAAAAAAAAAACTAACAAAATCGTATTATTTATAAAAGAAAACTAAAGTATAGCAGGGTTGTTCCTACTAGGCAGATATGTAGAACCAAGAACTAGACCTCAATTTCCGAAGGGTTTTGAAGCGCTATAAAAAAAACTCAGTAACTTCAACGTGCCGGGGCAATTCTTAGGTCAGATTCAAATTTAGCGCGTCACAAAATCTTCGGAAATATATGGTCTGGTTCTTGGTTCGGACGGTTAATCAAATTTTGTCGGCCTGTGTAATCAAATCTTAAAATAAAAAAACATTAGTATATATAAAACTGGAGAATTGCTGACTGGTCTATCCATGGGCAATACTCAAATTAAAAATAAAAAACATTAACACCTATATTCATGGACATTTTGTATGTTTTTTTAACATTTTTATATATAAAATTTTCATGTAAAACAATAACAAATTTCACTTATAAGACTGCTATAAGAAAGAACAAAATGATTATGCATATGACCATAAATATTTAGTAATAAAATCGTTACTCTCTTTATACACGGACGGAGAAAACTTTTCCATTTTTCAACTGAAATTCGGTTACTACGACTAAAATCGCTTTTCACAACAAAATTCGGTTAATAAAAAACCTAAAATATTCAGATATAACATTTGAATATGTTTGTACTAACTAAATTTATTGGTTGTAGCCACCAAAATACGCTTTTATATTCGCTTGGCACTTTATTTTTCTATGTGCGCTCTCCATTATCCTCTAGACACACTTGTACATATATATATATACTTTTCGGTCTACAGAAAATATATTTTTAGACCATAAACAGACTTCAGAAACTGTCAAGAGTTTGTTTCACATTTCTCTCACACACAAAAAGATGGATTGTCTCGGCTTAAATTTAGAGAAGAATAATCGGTTATTGACTTTGATGTCTGACTTTTCTTTTTTTGATGTCTGACTGTTCTTTTTTTGATGTCTGACTTTTCTATACTTATTTTGAGCTTTCTCAGAGATCACTTTATAAGTGTTGTGTTAGATGGGATTCCATCAGACGAGTTTCATTGGTACAGCAAGGTTCTATTCTCACTTCTTTTTTCCAATTTTTTTAAGACTTTTTCGAAGACGACAACAATATTTGTCATATATTTTCCTTTGTCATATTAAAAATGACTCACTTAATCAGGACTTTTTGACAAAGTCCGAGTTAAGGACTTTAAAATAATGTCGACTTTAATGCACGATCGGCCCAATATTGTATGTTTACCCAAATTGCTGTATGGTTTGCAATAAAACCTTTTAAATTGGTGGTATAGATATTGAGGAATCGGAAACTCTTGAGTTTCTATTAATTAATTGTAGCATTCTCAGAATATGGGTTGTATGACACTTCTATCAATATTACCTGGGAGGTGTTCTGCTGAGGCAAGTTAATTTATCAGTACATCTCGAGTTTTTGTCTGGAATACTCGCTTATCTAGTGGAGCTCACCGTTTGTAGTCAATTGGCCAGTGGACCCGTACAACGCATTACAAGGAGAACTCGTTCACTTGTAGGAACAAACTCGAAGGAAACCTGAACAAGAACAGAGTAGAAGAAGAATGTAAAAACGTCAACATTAATGACTGGAAACATTCATAGTAAATTTGATCCGAATGGAAGAATAAATTAAAAGGGCTGTAACACCAAAAGATGGGCTGTAACACCAAAAGATGCTGATGATGAGAATAAATTAACATATCGTGGCTAATCAAAGATGACTCATCAAAAAAGCTGGAGTTCGGGTTAAGGTTGATAGATAGAATTGCGGTTCCATGGAATTGGTTTTCTGAGCTGAAAGAAAATACTAAAAAATCGTTTAACAGAAGCACACTTTTAATTTATTTCAACCCAGCTAATAGGCCTATCAGCATAATCAGATTCACATTCAAGTAAAATATAACGTAACGTGACGAATTAGCTGATTCAACCTAAGTTAATGAGTAAAAAAGAGACAACCTGTTAGCATAATTTTTTTTAAATCTTTGTATCTGTAAGTATATACATACGTCACGTTACGCCTTCGTATAACTAATAGCTAATTCTGTTTGTTTTCTAAAAATTACATAATTAACTATAGTCAGAATTGATCTTAATGCGCTAGCTGCAAAGCGACAACACTCCCCGGATATACTACATTACGAAGAGATATTAAAATTGCATGGGCAAGATTGGAAAACAAGTACTGAACATTTACATCGATAGAAACATATTTTAGTATGGACCATAACGAACTTTCTGAAGTCTACTCCCAATACTACTTCAGACAATCTGTAAAACTTCTGGAAGCAGATAAATCCTACAAGAGTTTTCTTCCACAAGTTATTTATTCTTCAGTTAAAGCTTGCTTTTTATGTGGGAACGGGTTACATTCCCAGAAAGCACTAAACCTCATCTACTCTACTCTTCATCAGCATATCTAACAGTTCACTCTACAATTTTGAGATAAATTGATAGAATGGATAACGTTTTGTCAAGTTTAAGTCGGCTTGAGACATCAATTGCGTGAGAATGAATCGTATATAGTAATTTACGGAGTTATTTAATTAATTAACTGCCGCGGTTCTAATATATCAATTACTCTCTTCGTTACACCGTTAAACGAGTAACCAGTGTTGTTGAAAATGTTAAGAGAATAAAATACAAAAACATGTTTTGAAGATATTCGGCATGGCATTCAAAAGCAGCACAATAATTGATCGTTTGCTTTTGAAAAGCCGACCCGCCAACAATTCTACAAGAAAATAATAATAAGAAAAAAAACTATAAAACCCGAACAACAACAGCACTATGAACAAAAAGAAAAAAATAAAAAATTCGATGTAAACAAATGAAGGCTGACAGTCAAGTAAGGCAAGCAACAACTAGCTAAACTATACTACAAGTATAGTATTGCTGTTGTTGTTGTTTTTTCTTTTTGTTAAAAAACGCTTGTGGTCGGTATTTCAAATGAAAATAGACGCTGTGTTTATAGACATGCACGAGAATTACTGTGTACAACGAACTTAAATTTTAAGAGGTAAAAAAAATACTTCAAAGAACTACAAGAATGAAGACCAAAAACAAAAAAAGAATGAAAAAAAAAAAAAAACGAAAGAAAACATTGTGATACACTCAAAGATACAATATAGTAGATATATTCGATTTAAACTTAACTTGTTTCCCCCTTCCAAACATTGATCATTTCATTATCGTCGTCAACCTTTACTTTCATCCTTTCAATCATACCCTAAACACTAATTGCTTGTAGAGAAGCAATTGCAGCAGCAACAGAAAAAAACACTTTAGCAATCAATGCCGCTGAAAGAAAAGAAAAAAGACACACAAAAAAGTCGGCCATTAAAAATACTATTTACAAACAAATATTACTGCTTTAACTGGCAAAACAAAAAAAAATAAAATGAAAAGAAATAAAAACGTAGTATCACCAAACTAACTTTACCAGTTGTGCGCAGTGCAGTGGTCTGTCTTTCGCAGTCTGTCTAAGGAAGCAGGTAAAATAACCTCTAAACAGAATAAAATAAAGTATTTGAAAGGAATAAATAGAACTATTTAAATGGTTATATGTACTTCAATACGTAGCAGTGTTGTCAAATTGACGATTTTTTGATGTAAAGCATTGTTACCATGAAATCCGGTTGGACTCTAAAAGCTTTTTACAAAAATCTAGTAGGCGTAATTTATATAAATATATTTTTTAATATGATTTTCCAAACATACCTATCATTATATTATATATATATATATATATTTGTACACGTGATAAGCAATGGAAAATCAAAATAGAAAAAAGAATTTCCACAATTGTCTTAAAAATCCAACGTGGACGGGTTCAATGATTGCCAAAAAACTCAAGTTCCGAAAGCAACTGTCAATGATGTTATTAGATGTTACAAGAAAACCCTAAGCACGGATCATAAGCAAAAAGTAAGCATGTATGTAAAAGAAGCCCAAGAAAGTACTACGTTCAATAAAAGACAATCCAGGTCTAAATTTATATAAAATAATGCCTCCAGAAACGTTTGCTGCCTCTAATTAAACGTCACCATTCCTCTATAATGTTTTAGCCTGAGTTAGCCTCCTCAAAAGCGACAATGGAATGGTGTCGAAGATATAAGGTCGATGTGATACTAAAACATATGAACACCCCTAATTGCTCGCCGCTTCTGCCAATTGCAAAATATTGGGCTATTGTCGAACCCAAGTTAAGGAAAAACGGTAGCGTTATAATCGACAATAAAAAAATTTTGGCTATTTGGAATAAATATGCAGCGCAGGTGGAAAGGAAATATGTTCAACATCTAATGGGTTCTATCAAGGCAAAAACGCATATTTTTACTAGAAGTAATGATAAATAATTTTTTTTTTTAATTATTCTTAAATGTCAATAAATAAATTATAATTTGTAATTAAACATTATTATTTTTTCATACAATAGATATTATAACTTTTGTGCGACCGGGTTTGATGTGAACATTGCTTTAGAGAGCATTGTCTACAGTCCATTAAAATGACTTAAGAGACATTGACGTAAAGTTCATTACACAAACAAATAATAATACTAATGATCGAATTATCATTTTTAAGATCCACATTTTTACCGCAAAAACTTTTTTTCTTGGCCTTCTCAAAGTTAATGGGAAGTTTAGATGAACATCAATTTAACTTAAGTCCAATCAACTTTGATCGCCAAGCTTACTTCTGTAAAGTACATCTGTGGTAGTACATCTATAGTTGAAAGGATTTTTAATGAATTCTGAAGGCTAGAGATTATTACCGCTCAATCTTTTGAGGGTAATGGAAAGTATGGATAATCACCTTCTCGTTAACTAAATTAACCCAAATAAACTTCTGCCATAGCCTAATAGCGCTACTTCGGGAATTGTAGAGTTGATCGATTCTCTGCCTTAAAGAAATAGAAATTAATCGAGTACCACAAGAATTAGGTATTATCCTTTTATTTTCCAATTATCTAGGTGTTCGGGCATGAGGTTGAACTGTAAAGTCCGATGTATTTTAGTGTCTGGGCTTCTATAATCAGCGTAATATATGCTGTGTATTCATTTGACCATAAATGCATTTAAACGAACTACATCCAATTAGAAATATAATTAAATTTCCATGTAAGGACACGTGCTCGTAAAACTTTTTTGAATATTTTGGACAGTATCAGACTCTGGCGCTAAAAGGGGATGAAGAAGTTTCTAACTCAATTGATTGCTTCAAATATCGTTGAAACGCGAGTTGTAAAGTCTTACCTTTATGCTTATAAGGACTAGCGAATATCCAACTCAATCGATTCCTCGAAACATCGTTAAAACGTGGGCTGTGTCCTCCTGTTATATAGATATTTTCATGGAAAGTGTCCAATCGATTCCTCTAAGCATTATCTTATCATAGGTTTTTGTGGTCTTGGTATATAGATATTTCTTTCGAAAATGCTTATCTTGGACTCTCATCTGCTTATGTGTTTGGCCGAGAATTCTACCTAACTTAAGCTTTCCTACAAAAATAGGGTCTGCAAATCCAAAAGTTGTCCCAATTACCCAAAAAAAATCTTACCCTGAAAATTACAGTGTTGAAACAGCAATTTTTAATCATTAATCATATGGAGGTTTTCTTCTATTCTATGTTTTGTCAACACTGTTGCTGGTTTATATGTATGTCGATATATGTTTGTATATTTATGTAACAATACAACAACAATAATAGTACTTTAAAGTATAAAGAGAAAAACAAAAACAAGAAATACTGAAAAAAATAACGAAAGATTGACACTAACTACTAAACAATGCACACAGTGAAATAATACTGTAGATGAGCATAAGCGCAACATAATAGTATTGTAAAGCTGCGTTTCGTTCCTTCGTTCATTTTATGCCTTTGGTGGCTTAAAGTGTGTTGTTCATAGAATTTATACTCATATAAACTTGGCTTCAGCCTCCACTACCAACCAGCCAGCATATTATATTGAATGTACGTTAAACCGTCCGTACGTCTGGCGGATCTTTTGTATTTTCATTCTTTTGGTTCTTTTTTTTTTTTTCTTCCACAGATAACTTGTGATTATAGTCTCACCGTCTTTGTTGTTTTTTTTTTCTTTTGGTCGGCATCGGCACACACAGAGCTAAAGGAAGCTCTCAAAGTGTGCGATGGTTTTTTCCTTCTTTTTTCGTTCGGTTTTGTCTTTGTTAAAGCGGTCGTCCATTTGTATTGTTCAGAATTGTAGTTAGGTTTCATCTTAAATATATATTCTTCATATACGTTATATAGGGATCTCAATGCCAGTTTTATTTCAACCTTACTTCAGGTGACTTTGTTAGTTAACCCTACACTCAGGGAACTTCTGCTTTAAAAATATGTAGTTGTTTGGGTTGTAATACAGTTTATTTTTAATGCAAATGTCAGTCATTTGTAGAAAAAATTAATTTTTTAACTAACCTTGTAGTTCATTTAAAAACAAACCACATCAAATGACTGTTTTATGATTTTACATACATTTTTAAAGTTGTTTTTGTTATTTAAAAAAATGTTTGTTTATTTTTTACTAACATGTGGTTCATTTTTACTACAATTGTTAGTAATTTTTTGAACATTAAAAAACAAATGACAATGTTAGTTGAATTTACTGAAATGTAAGTCGACCATTCTTTAAGTGAAATTTCATTTGTTTTTAACTACATTTGCCTACATAGTATTCTAAGTGTACTAATAACTTGTATCTGTTGCGGGAAACCCTTTTTAAATACAACTTAAAAGATGTGTTGCGTTTCAAAAAGAGTTTCAGGTTTCTTACATACTTTGTTGTAGACGGTATTATGTCGAGTGTGTAGATATAAAGATATCGGCCGTACTTAGAAGGAAAACAAAAATAAAAATAAATAAATATGTTGGAGAATTCTTTATATAAATATATGTAGTTTCCTTTGCAATCGATTGTGTTTTCTAGAAACAAAAAAACTGTTAGTTGTAGCTTCTGCAAAAAGTTACTTCTCGCATGTTATTTGCCTTCCGGCTGCAAAAAAAAGATTAATATACGTAGTACAGTGGCTAACAAAATGAAAAAAAACATTTTAACATACAATTTATACATTTGGGAGTTTTATTTATCGATAATAACGCAATTTATTGAACTAGCTATAAAAATTTATAATTTAACCTGATTTTACAGATTTAGATGTATACTTCTAGTGACATGCCAATAATGCAGTAAGTCTTGTCCCTTCTACCATGACCTAATAAAATAAAACTTACAACGCAGAACTTGCCCCTGCCCACTCATCTGCCCGTTCATTATTTGACCGGAACATAGTGGAGAGACGACCCAGTTTTGACAGTTGCTTCTTGCATAGCCTACAAAAGTTAAGGTTGTCAAAAGAAAGTCAAGCGATGTGAGTCCATCTGTTTGTCGACAACGAATTCTCTCTGTAATGCATTGTGTGATGCACTGGACTATAACAAAAACAAAAACACGGGACGTAGGTATAAGTTCAGTTATCTCAGCAGAAAATTTTCCATCGTATTACCGATAAAGCAATGTCACACAACCCATATTCCGAGGATTCTCCCACAAATCAATAGAGCTGGTGGTTACCTTACTGTAGATAGATAGATAGATAGATAGATAGATAGATAGATAGATAGATAGATAGATAAATGTTCTTTATTTCAAAAATATACATTTAAGTTTGTTTACAACATTTTCTTAAAATTAATGAAATTGAACTTACGACAATGACAAAAGTCGTCTGTCGGAGGTTTGAATTGATTGAAATTTTACAATTTTTATAAAAATCATTTGTTAAAGTATTTAAATTTAATAACAAAAGGAAGAAATTAGGCAAATTCATTTATTATAGCCTTGCGATATAATAGGGCGTTTTTAATATAATTAACTAATTTATCCCAAGTTTCATCATTTACACCATTTAATATATTAATTATTTCGTTTTCTGATAAAATTACTTTTCCAAAAAATCTTATTCGATATTCTTTTAGAATAGGACATTTTCCTAGGAAGTGTTGGATATCTTCAGGCTCGTTCATATTACATAATGTACATATACTTTGGATATTGTTGAAGCTGGTATTTAGAGCTATAAGACCACATCTTGCCTTGAAAATCCACATTATTTTACTACGATCGTATGTGTTATTAAAGTAAGAATGTCCCATATTATGATCTAAATATTTGTACAATCTGGCATCGCTTTGCAAGCACCTCATCCACATTTTCTGACGGTTTCCGTCTGTTATTTGCATCAAAAGGTTTGCAAAATTGTTTGACCAACTTACTGCGTTTAAGTTTGAAATATTCCATTCCAAACCATAGTTTGTTCCTAGGTTATTTAGGCTTTCTGCCCAGAAAACATTACTTTCAAGCACTTTTAATGATAATTGGTTGGGTAGTCTATTTGCTGGGTAATCAAACAGCGTTCTGTATACATATCGAAGATGGAGCTCAAGGGTGTACAAATGTCCATTTAATATCCCTGTTTCGAGCATTACTGCGTATGTGGGGGTAAAGTCTGGTAATTTAAATATTTTCTTAACAAAGAACAGTTGTAATTTATCAACTTCGTCAAAAAGAGAGTAGCCCCATATTTGAGCCGCATAACTTTGAACTGCTCTGCAAATGGCTTGAAACATTTTCCATTTCATAGACAAAGCTATATGATTTTTGCAGAAGAATACATTCCACGTTGACATTATACTATTCTTTGCCGATTTATTTCTTATTTCTAAGTGCTTTTTAAAACTTAATCTTGGCGTGAGTAGGACTCCTAAATAGCAATATTCAGATACAATTTCTATTGGATTTCCCTTATAAAACCATTTCTCCATTCTCGATAATACACCGCCATTTCTGAACACCATTATTGCAGATTTCTCCAAGTTAACTTCCATACTCCACATTTCACAATATTGTTCAAGTCTGTTTATCATTCCTTGTAGGGTGCTGATATCGTCTGCTAACAAAACAATGTCATCAGCGTAAAGCAACAGCCTTATGTTCATGCTATCTATTAGCAAACCACCCATTAGTACATCGTGGAGGTCGTTTAAATAAAGAGCGAACAATAGGGGTGACATTAAGCAGCCTTGTTTGACGCCTGTATACGTGGTAAATTCTTCTGATAAAGATTCGCCTGACCAAACCGTTGACTTCGTATTTGCGTACATATTTTCTATGAAGTTTACCATTTTCGTAGAAATGCCCATGCGACGCAACTTGTAAAATAAAAGTTTTCTAGGCACTTTATCAAATGCCGCCCTAAAATCAATAAAAAACGCATAAACTTTCTTTTTATTTTTTAACTTAAGATGCACAATAGAGGCTAAATTATAAACATTATCTACAGTTGAGTAGTTTTTCCTAAAGCCCGCTTGATATTCGGTTAGTATTTTTTGTTCCTCAATCCATTTATACAATCTTTCATTTAGAATCCCCATCATTATCTTTGCTATGCAATTCATAAATGAAATGCCTCTATAATTTTGTGGCATGTTTTTGTCACCCTTTTTAAAAATAGGGAAAATTATGCTTGTTTCAAAACAATTTTCTACTTCTCCATTATCATACATTCTGTTATAGCTTCTAGCTAGTTCTTCCAAAAAATTTTGTGATGCGTTTTTAAAAAACTCATAGGAAATTCCATCTATACCAGGGGCTTTGTTTGATTTTGTTTTTGCTAGCATTTCTAAAATTTCATAAGATGTGATCGGTTTATCAAGTTCATCAACTTTTACCAGCGCAGGAGCATAACTAATATCATTCGATGATTGCTCTGGATTTAATAATGTTTGGAAATATTGTTTAAAGATATCAGATGATATTTCATTGTTATTTGTGTATTCCTGGTTTTTAATTTCTTTAACGAGATTCCACCACTCCTTGCTGTCTTTCACATTGTTGATCTTAACCTCCAGCTGTTTGTTATAGTTATCTTTAGCCTCTTTACATGTTTTCTTATAATTTTGGTTAGCATTTAAGTATTTTGTCTTATCTTCCATATCCTGAGTCCTATGAAATTCGTGAAGCCAATAAAATGATTCTTTCCTTGCTTTATGACATTGATTATTGAACCACTTAGATTTTGAGCCAATCGAACTTGTATTTGTCTTTTGTTTGATTCCCAATGATGATATTAGTTTAGAAAGATCATTCAAATCTAATTCTGATTTTACGTTTTTAATTGCCACCAGCGTTGAGTCTAGTTTTTCTTTATAACTTTCTGGATTTATGTTTTTCCATTCTAATTTAGGTAATACCTTCTTTTCTTTGTGTGCATTATTTATGCTTGTTGTTTTCATCGATAATACCAGCGGCATATGGTCGGACCAGATTTGTTTGTCTACCAGAATATATTGAATTAAACATAGTGATTCTTGAGAAGCTGCACAAATGTCTATTACTGAGTTACCAGTTCCACCAACAAACGTGAAATTACCTTGCCTATCCCCTTTTGCTAAACCATTCAGTATAATAAGACCATTGTCATTACAGAACTCCAGTAATTGTCTACCCTTAGGATCTATTACTTTATCTTTAGACTGTCGATTGTCACTCATTTCTAGCTGAGACATATAAATTTCCTCGACATGCTGCTGCAATTCACCAATATGTGCATTAAAATCACCAATTATAATTGGTACCATCGCTTCATTTTCTCTAAAATAATCTTTAATTTGGTCGAATTCTCTTTGCCAATGACTTTGTCTTATATAGCTTGGGAAAATACTTATAGTTTTGCTATTAATCTTTAAGTCAATCACATCTATGTTCTGAATTTTTTTGTAAGTATATTTTACGCCTACGTTAATAAGATTATTTTTGATTCCATAAAGACATCCTCCGCTTGCTCTACCAAAATTACTAGTTCGCTCAGCAGCTCTCCAGAATAATTTAAAACCATTAAATAATTTTTCAAAACGTGTAAATTTTTCTTTTTCCAAATGCGTTTCAAATAGTAAAAATATATCAAAGCCCTTTACGTAATCAAAGAATTTTTGGAAAAGTATTTTATTTTCTAGGCCGTGAATATTATACGACAATATTTTAAATTCTGAAAAGTTTATTAAATTACTAACACCCTTTACAATTTTTTTCTTATAACTATTTTTTCCTCCACAGACATCGGTTTGCTATTGATTGTTAATTTTTAAAAGTATTTTATTATAATTTAATTCAATATTTTTAATATCATTTTTATACAAATTTTTAAGGATCTTATTTCCTTCTTCGCTTCCACTCTTCAAGTTGTAATGTTTATCCCACCTGAACCATTTATCCCCAATTCTTAGTTTTTCATTTCGGACACTTACTTTGTGAGTTTTACTTAGTTTTACCAATTCTTTCTTCATTTGAATCATAACTCTTTTCTGCTGTTGTTTCTCAGTACAAAGATCCCGATCTAGATAAATGTCTGTCTTTGCTAACATTTTACTCCTCTTTAGCACCTCTTCTACCGCTTCAGATGATTCTAGTTCAACTACTACCGTCATTTTGCCTTTATGTGAATGTATCTTTTTTGTTGATTTCAGGGGTATTGGATCTGCCATCATTAATTTAGTTTTAAATAAGTTTTTAACTTCTTCATTTATAGCTTTAGTTTTATCAGTCAGTCCTCTAAGTATTATATTTCTACTCTTCAATTGTTCCTCTATTAAGCTTATCCTTTGATTATTATACATTTTATCCATTTTTAAATTCGATATCTCATCCTTCAAACATTGATTTTCAGTTTTCAAAGTATCAACTTGTTGCACAATATCATTTATTTGTATTTTAATAAACTCTATATCTTCTTTAGTTGGTAAATTTTTCATTTTTTCATCTAACGTATTTTCAAAAATAACTGACATAGTTAGCATAAGATCATTAACAGCCATACTTCCAACATTTTGCCCTTCTGGCAACACTGCATTGCTTACAGTAGGTGTGTGGGCTGAAGCTAAATTATGTTGCATGTTTTGGGGCTGAGGGTTTAAAGGCTCAAATAAAGCTATAGTTGGCAACGCTTTAACAGTTTTAACAGGATTATGTTAGGTGTTATAAATTTATAGAAGTCCAAACCTTGATTTTACGCGGGTTGTTTAAAGCTTTATTTTTCAATCGGTTAATAAGCAGCTGATTCTTTACAACCTGTTTGATGTGTTTTGTTTCTATTTTATAGTTTTTTTGCATTTACTTTGTTTGCCTGTTGCTGTTTTCACTTTAACATTTTACTTTTTAATAGATTTTTAGTTAAAATCACAATTGGTTTTATGCTTAATAAATGCTTGATGAGTTTTTATGGTACTTTAAATAGCACTTTGATTGTTTTTTACGCTTTTATATATTTAAAATTAATTTAAAATACGCTGCAATCTTTAACACGTCTGCTCTAAATCACGATCAAACTCACTGTACTTAATGAGCACCGTTGCCCTTCTAGCTCACGGTCTAGAAGCTATAAAATTAAATTTGAATCCCCTTCCCATATATGGGAGTTGTATTCCATCTTCTGTCGGATTTAAGTGGTTTAAATAGCAAGGAGATCAGAACAAATGAAGTAATTCTTGCACCGGTTAAGAAAGACAAGGCACTTGAATGCTTACTTCGACACTAGAATAACGTAACTTTTTCCATCCGACATTACATTGGATTCTTATGCCCAGAACATAAAGATTCAGATTCCTCAATATTGATATCACCCGTGTATACCGATGATATTGATGACTCCACTACACTATAGGTCAACAAACGACTTTGGCAAATGTTGGAAATGAATGACAAATGTTGCTGTCATCTGCAAAATAATATATAGGACTGGGAGTAAGACAAAAAAGTCGTTTAGGAAGATAAAAAAGAAAGAAAAATAAGGAAATATAGCTTGCGGTATCTGCATTTAACTGAAACTCAAACTATAACAACTCTTATAGTGCGATCTCTGAAAAAACTCGATATGAGAAATCATCACCGAAACCAAAAGCAATAAACTTTAACACGATTGCTTTATCCCACACACGATGGAGCACCATCCAAATATATAGAGCAAACACTTTGCTTTCACCAAATCTGTGAATGGACCAACTCATTAAGAAGTAAAGATAATTAACCATGCATTACATAACCTTAGAGAGTTCGGAGCAAATTGCAATTGGGCGGTAATTACGACGGTAGCTAGCTGCAGCCTTTTTTGGGATTGGCTGCACATTGGCAACCTTCCAACAGGATGGAAATATACCCGTTCTGCATGGCATGTTAAAGATGGTTGCCAATGGACGCGATAACGTCGAAGAGCACTGTTTCAGTACCAGTGCTATCATGACATCCGGGCCCAGAGACTTATTTACGTCGAAATTCGCCTATGTCACATTCAATTCTAATGGGAAACTTAACAAACACATTTAAAAGCTAACACAAATTCATTCGATTTCGCTGGATAAAAATTTACGGAGTGATTTCTTCTATATTGGTTACATCATCCTGATCTTATCATAACCAATTCACAGAAAAACAACTGTAATAATCTCAACAGCATTAATGAATGAAATATTTTTTGGAGTTCAAATAAATTTTACAAATTAAAATGTTTTAAACAACCACACTTGTGCCTCCAAAGATAAATATGAGATAATCAATATTAAAAATTATTGTCTTAGGAGTTTTCTGGGAATTATTTAAGAATTTTGTTTTAAAATCGATATGTTATTCATGCAAGTAGGTACCGAAAACAAATCTTTTCTTTTTTTTTTGTCTGAGAAAAAGTGTGATGTTTTGTGTTTAGTGTATGAGTTAAAGTATAGATAATTAGTCACATTTTGTAGAATTTCTGCTTGTTTCCTTGTTTAGAGTATCAGTTTTTTTTTTATATATTTGAGGTTGACTCATTAGGGGATCATTCCTGGAATAACTAAATAAAATCTGTCTTTCTATCTTTGTGTCATTTTAAACTGTGTGTGGTCTCCTTGTAAGAACATACACAGAATAAGGGGTCGATGATTCAGCAACTGACTTAAATATTTCAAGACAAAAATTATAAAAAAACTGACAATGTTTCGTTAAAGCTGTGATGAATCTAATGCTGAATAAGTTGCATATATGTATGGATGTATCGTTTTATTTTTTATAATAAAAAACGGAAAATGAAATACAATACTAAACTATAAACGTTTAAAAGTCATCAATCATTGTCAAGAGTTATGCAGTATGGTACGCACAAAATAACTATAAAACAACGCACAAAAATCCAAAACAAGTTTAAGATTAGAAGGGATCCACTAATGCCAATACAAAGATGTATACGTTTCATATATAAAATGTACAAAACTACACCATTTTTAAATAAAATCAAGAGAGTGTTTCAAATATAATTGTTATTCCATAGGAAATTAAAAAAGTTTCAACAGAAATTGTAAATTGCTTAATTCCTGCATCAATGTCAAAGGCACTTACATCTTTTCAATTGCTACAAATGGTTGAATTGCCTTTTTGGTGCCAAATGTTAGGCGCCACTCCAATTTCAAATGTATTACTTCAGTTTTCTAGAAACTGACGTTGGGCGCCATCTCAATTACTTTTGGAAATTTCGTAATTTAAAATAGATTATCAAAATTTCTTTTGAATATATCTCTACCAATTTAAATAAAAAATTTATATTTAATTTAAAAGAATAATTAATATTACCAAAATGTTGAACTCTCTTATTTTTTGACATGGCAATGGTGTTGTATGTATCGTTTGGTTTGCTGCTTAAAGATTGCGTGTTTTATTAGTTGAGCCTACAGTTTAAAAAAGTTGTCCGTCTATTCATGTCAAAAAAAAAAAAAAAAACGAAAAGAAGAAGAAAATACCGACCATCGCCATCATCAATTTCAATTAAGCATACATTTTTCATCACAACATAAGCGGGAATAAATAGTTTAAATGGAAAAACGTGAGTAAGTGCTTTACTAGTTATTTGGTTAAAGGTTGTAAAGGAGGGAGATAGACCACCATTAACTGATGTAAAGTATTGTTGGGAACCTAGTTACAATTGAAGCGGCAAAGCGGAAGTTTTCTAATAACAATTCTGACGGGACATTGTAAAACTATTTAAGGTGTTTTTTTTTGACTATATTAATGAATATAGGTGTTTTTGAATATTTCTAGCAGTTTTCATCGCCGCTTAGATGTGCTTTTAGGATCTTTATACAGTCCTCAGCAACTCATATAAATTTCCCCCCCAATATTTTATATAAATTTTATATTTCTAATGTAAAATTTATCAAAACTAAAAATTAATACTTATAATCTTGAGCTTTTTAAATTAACACTAAAATTTATTGCATGTAGAATTGCAAACATTATGAAAAATAAACAGTGATCATCAAAAGTATTCAACATTTTTTATTTTTTACAAAAAAGTTCTTTTGATCAAAACTATTTGATCAGACATAATAGATCGATATCAGTAGCTTGGAATTGACGATGCGGCGATAGCATGAGTATTAGCAGCTTAAGGTAAATTCCAATGAGATTTATATTTCATTATCGCCTAGTTTATGCAGGTGTGGGTGAATTTTTGAAATTCCACGTACTCATTTTGATTTTTACTCTAAAATATACCCGATTATAGATAAGCTTTCCAAAACGATATTTACTTTTTCGAATTAATAAACTTTTTAATTGAATTACACTTTTTGTTTATTATTACAAGATCGTTATGTCCTATATTTTTTTTACACAAAAAAATTCTAACAAAAATAAACTTTGCCGATTCAATACCGTTGTATCCAAATCCACATGTTTTGTAAAATCCACATGATTTGATCTAATATGATTTCCATTTTTTTCTTCTAGTTTTAAGTAAATATAAAATCGAGTCGATTAATTATTTTGATAACAGTACAAATATGTTTATGAAATTTACACTTTATATGCATAAAAACATGATTTTTAAAAACTAGGACATTGGCAAAAACAACCAAAAACACCATAAAATTAATGAATGGGGCATTCAACAACAGCATTTCTAAGGGAATGCTTCCAATCTTTGCAAGTCGATTTTAATGAGGCTTTGGGGTGTGATAATTAGAAAAATCGTAGATTGACCGTTTTTCTTAGCAAAAATAGTGCTTACACAGAAGCATGTGAAAAGCACTACTTTTCTGTGCTCTAAGAAGCAATAAATTTTTGTGTATTGACAACATTCATACTTCATTGTATGTATTCTTTACTGCTTCATTGTGTGCATTATTTACTTCTTCAAAAGAATGCATTTTTTGCCAGGTTAGGAAAATGACTTTTAAGCTAGGTGTGTTTTTTAAATATAAATCAAAAATCATCGATTAATATACCTGATCTAAAAGGGACCTAAATCGGTGTTCAGCTGCAATAACCTAATGGAGAATTTAAACGAACTGCCACCATACCAATCCCTTTATATAGAACGGACCTGTCACTTTCATATGGCTTTGTTATATGAGTGGGAAATTGACCCCCTGTGATATATCACACACCTTACCTAAGACATGTCACCGAACTTAATCCAGTGATATATTCTGGGACATGTCGCCGAACTGTGTTTTTGAGGAAAGTTCTAAATTTTCCTAAAATTGCCATATTAAGGTTAGAAGGATTCCCCTGCTATTGACTGACGACTGGTTTACTGACTGAATGTTGTTTGTTGGTGTTTATTATCAACAGCAGCAACTGATATTAAAAAAATAAATATACATCTACTACAAAAATGTATATTTACTCGCACTTACTGGTGCTCTTATAATGATGGCGTTTTTAGATGAAAAACATGGAAGAAGAAAAAAATCATGGCTTTGGCATATGATAACAATTGTGTAGGGTTTTCTGTTGAAATTGATGATTATTTTTTGGAATCCTCTAAGAACTCATCATACACACAACGAGCACAATGAAGATACAGATCTTAATTAGAGTGGTATAAATACAAAATAGGGAATTCTTTGAAACTATACCACATACTATGTATACTACTCTTGATTATATGTTGTCTAAATTGAATACATACTACATACACGTTGGTTATGCCATAAAAGGGTTTTTTTCTATAGAAATATAAATTTAGTTAAGGTTTACACAATTTGATTGAAAAATAAAAATAGAAAATAAGTATAAGGTTTCGTTTTCAAGAATAGAAAAATTTTGTAGATGATCAAATGGTATACTAACTTTTCAATAATTTTGTCTTAGAATAAAAATTGGATTTTTTTTTCATTTTGTTCTGTATATAATACATCGATTAATCAATCTGTCAATCACTTTTGGAGTTGTTGGTTATGATATAAAAAATATTTGACAAGCTGTTGTATAAAGACCATTGAAACAAATAAATCATAAATATCAAAAATTTCTAAATTTATTTTCAAAGAATTACAATTATCGCTACTGGAGGCAGTGCCTAAAAAGTGTTTAAAATTTGACGTTAAGTTAAATCTCAAATTTCGGAATTTTGGGAATGATATCAATTCTCTTATACCGGTTTATAAAAATAGTTTTGTTATAGTGAATATTTTACAGTATTCATTTAAGGACTTGGTCAACTTTGTGAAATTTAAATCCTTCATTTGTAAAAAAATTGTTATAAACTACATTTTCTATGCCCCCTGTTGGGCGCCATTGTGGTTTACAGAAGTTATAGAGTATCATTAAATCGCTTACAATTTTTCATACATCCAGAATTTATTTAATTGTTACACAAAAAAGACCTCTGATCACAAATATGCAAACATTTTTAAAATCGTACTTAGTTTTCGAGATATTTACAATATTAGATTTTTGTTGGTCATTTCAAAAATTGAAATTTGTCGAATAGTGTTATTTGACTGTTTAATATTAAAATTATTTAGTATACAAACTTAACATATTTATGTAAATGGTTTTAATGTCGTGAAAGTTAAAATTCAATAATCTTTAAAGCTAGGCTGATATGTTACTATATAGTTTCTTGGAAATTTTAACTATGTATACGTTCCATTTCCATTAAAAGTTATTTAATAGACTTCTACTGCAGTTCAGTACAAATATTTGTATGTATAAATAAAATACCTTTGATTTGTTTTATATTTTATTTTTTTTTTCATATACAAAGGGGTTTTTTTATGTAAATTAAAAATCAAAATGAGAAAAAAATAAATTTAAATTTTTTTTGTAGAGCTTAATCGATAGCGGCGCCAAGATAACACAAAACACGTTTTTTTCGGAATTCCTTTGAAATGTTTTATATCAATTTTAATTGTTGATTCATCATCAAAAACATCATCACAAGCAAATTTATTAACAATTTCATTTTAAAAGCAGATAATTTTTTATGAATAAAAAGCAAAAAGTTCTTTGGCATTATATTATATTATCTTTTTTATTTAACCCATACTCATGCAGTGCATTGTATTGATCAGGAAAATAGGGTATGGGAAGGAGGAAAGAGTAGTGTTTGTGGATATTTGATTTATTTTTTTTTTATTTTATTTATTAGTATTAAAAATACTTTTAATATTCAAAAATATTACATAAATTATAATTACATATCATGTAAGGTCTATATAAATAAATTTTATTTTATACAATTTGCACATTTTTTTCTAAATACATTGTAATTTCTTTCAGGTTTCATATTATTTGGTAATTTATTAAATAGTTTAAAACCCTTGTAAAAAGAGATCTGTGCATGTGTGTCGTGACTCTTTGGATACGAAAATCTTCAGTATTTCTTAACCCATACGGGTTTTTTCTAAATTGTAAGTAACAGGAAACACTTCTGCGGGAAGTTTGTTCCACATACGAATCGTTCGACTAAAATTGGAGTGGGTGTCTTCAATAAACTTTCTCCAATTTGTTCTACTTCTCGAAATTCTTTTCATTTAACCTGTTTTGCATTCATACCATGTGTTCGTCACGAAAAATAATCAACAAATTCTTCTACAAACATTTTTATCGTTGCATAGTTTAGGCGATATGAGCCAAAATATGTTTAGGTGTATCTCAAAAACTAACGCATAAAAAGAAAAGGTCCTTGGACGACAGTAAGGACTTATTATAAAAGTTAAAGCTTTAATCTTACTTTGAGTTTATTATCAAGAGTTTTTAGTCGACATAAATATGTTTTTTTAGATTTTTGAAAACTACAAGTATGTTTGTTTTGAAATTTTCTGATATTTTGATTTCGACACTTTCTCGCTTCCAAACTTTCTCACACACGAAAAACTTCTTCACAAAAAATTTAGTATATTTTGTATTCTATCGAAATAAATACATTTCTAAGTATAAAATACTCATTCGACGCATTTTTGGTCAATTTTATTAAGGCCTTACAAATTAAATTTTTAATGCAATCTCCATATGATAATCTTATGACTATATTTGATATATAAATTCAACATTTCCAACAAAAGCTCTAGCAATTATTTATATTGAAAAATTTAAGTTTTATTTGTTTTATAATATCTCTGTATAAATATAATTTTTGATTAATATTGATTGAAAAATATTTTATAACAAAACATGATAGTGTCAATGGCCAATGATTTTTATACAATTACAATTGTACATACACATCAAATATGTATACTAGGCGTGGGAATCATTGAATACGAAAACAAAAAAAAAAAAAAACACTAGTCATATATATTTTACACTTGCTTTTATCAATTAAATGCCACTTTAAATGTTGGATAGTGGTGCACTTTTGAAAATAGCGACACTTCACACAATAAATGAAAGCCGACTGTGTCTGATTATACACGTTCATACCTACAATATGTCTCTGTTACTAAAGAACCATTGACTGTCTATATATAAGGGGCGGTATATGGAAAAGCTGAAGTACTTGTTGACAACGATAGAAAAAATTAAGCTTTTTTAATGTATGTGTGGCTAAAAATGTTTAAACACTCGTAGAGAAAAGTAAATATTTGAGTATTGTTATAGGATAAAATAGTATAAAATAGTAAAAATAAATACTTCAATTAAAGGAATTAAAAACATATGTTTGGAATGGGATGATTAAGTAAATGAACCTTGCGTAACATTCTTATTAAAACTACATTCACACTTAATTCCAAAATACGTATATTCGATTTTCAAGTTTTCGACTGTATTTAAATTTTAAATCTTACACTTGAAAAAAGAGAAATATAGTATAAGTTATTTTCGTTCACAAATCCATAAATATGACCCACTATTACCCGATAAAAAACAACTGCAACACGAATATGTTTCTTTCGATTGCAACTAATTTTTGGGAAATGTACTAAGTTTAGATTTACCCGATTAAATCGATTCTTTGCAGAGATCTACCTAAACTTGATCTAAATCTGAAAAAATTGATAAAGCAGAAAATCTGACACGACGAAAGTACTTGATTGCCTCAACAAGAATTAGGTAATAACTATCAAAAAATTCGGGAGATACAACCGAATCAGTTTAGTATAACTGTTATACTAGACGCTCTTAATTCTTATTCTTATAATACTCTTCTGCACAATTTGTTATATGTAACTCTTCGAAATATAGGTTTGGGACCCCATAAAGTTCGGTAACATCTTCCAATAACGGGCAAACTTTGTTGCAACGAACTAAAAGTTCACCCTAACAGCGGTCTAAGGTTAGGTTAAATGGAATCACGCCAGAAGGCGAGTTCATTGCGATTCCCCTCAGTTTCAACCCACTCTCATTAAATACCAAAACATAAAAATAATCCAGATTTCTTTTAAAACACGCGCATTCGAAAAGCAAATGCTGATGTCTTCTCTTCGTTTTCCCCACAACCATCCAACCATCCAGTGAAAATTCATTTGCCAAAGCCAAGAAAAGTCTTTCTTATTCTGAACTAGGCAACCTTGATCTCATCTTTATCACACTGAATAGTTCCAAAAGATGAAGCGGTATTTCCTCCTCGTTCATATCCAGAAAGGACATTCATCACCCAACTCGTCTCCCTTTTCCATATGTTCTTTATCAAACCGAATAGACAAAAAACAAACAGCAGAGCATCCGCCTCTAAGCCCATATTCATCATCCAACTCGTTCTTTATGACCCTTATATGCTCTGGTTTCCATGGCAGTGTGTCCGAGTGCCGACGGATTAGACCAAAAAATTCAATATAGCAGCTAATACATATGTATATTACCGGATTTCGAGCCTTTCTTTTTAAAGCGCCAAGACTGTTCACGTTAATGGATTATTAATCCATATCTCTTTCCATTACTAACTACATTACTTTATCAAATACATAGAGTTCTTCCTGAAAACGATGAATTCGCTCCGAAATCTCATGAAAACCTGTTTCTAATGTTATATTCGATACATCATCAGTAAAAACAAAGATTCCCCTTAACGGCAGAGTTTATGGTTCAGTCCTACCTGGTCGGCTGGGCGTGTATAATCTAATATCACGCATTATAGAACTGTACCCATAAGATCATTGTCTTAGCGATTACATTTCCCTAGTCTAAGAGCTGTCTTGGTCGCCGTACCCGTGATGCAGACATCTGTAGGTGAGATATTTGGAGCATCACTTATAGCATCATATTGGTTAATATCGATCTAACAATTGCCTTTTATATCCAGTGGATAGTAAACGACTGCAGACCACATCCTTTCCGTAAGTCTTGTGGCAGATGTAAAAGCCACCTAAGGCTTAGTTTATTCTTTCCTTGAAATTTTTCTGCCACACTAGTTAGGGGTACAAAAAAATTATTAGGTACTCTGCCTTCATTTTAATTTAGAGAGTGGCTACTCATAACAGCTGATTCTACTTGATGACTAATCCCACTTGAAGAAAACTTCAAAGACTCAATGGTAGAATGTCGTTAGTATATGCAAACAACTTAGTGCCTCGAGTGATGCAAGGATGAAATTTAAAAGAAGAGCAGAAATCACTTATCTTTGTGGGATGTCCCTTATCACTACTTTCTTCGCCGTGCTATCTATGCTCAACATTCGAGTTCATTTCTCCAAATTTGTTTGTACATTCCTATCAAACTATCGTAATATTGAACGTCCCTTACCATATCTAATGTTTTGAGCATGGATGAAAGTCGCGTTTTTCAGTCTATGTACGTCAACTTTTAAACCTTACCCAAAGGCTTGCTTGCTACACTATTAAAATTACTATGACGCCCAACGAAAAGTCTTTAGTCAAAGAATTTGTCAAAACCATTTGGGCCCAATTTTTTTTTTGTATACTGTATATTTATGAATTTTTCCAATTTTTTCTCCACCGAAATCAAAAGGTGTGTCAATCTTTGTTGTAAAAGTGGGAGAGCCACGTCCACTTTATCTGACATCTTAATGTTTACACATAAGCCCACATAAGAATGTAATTTACTGACTACCTCTTCGATCGTACATCTGTTGAAAATAATATTTACTTAACAGATTATTAAAAAAAAATTGTGTTAGGTAAATATTTAAAAATTTCCATCATGTTATCCACCCTCAAACTTCAAAGTCTTCATTTCTTTTTAAAACATTATTGGTGATGCTTGTCATAAAATGTGGTAATGAATGCGAAAAAAACAACTTTGAAAGAAATTCTTAAAAAAAATTTGAGAAAAAATACAATATTTATATATCTAAAGTATATGTATGTACAAAACGTGTATATAGTATATATTTTTTTTAACATGTCAACCACATCCACTTTGATGTTTACTTGACAGTTTTTATGTGTTTTAGCTTTTATCTTAAGAAGATGTATAAAATGAATGTATGGTATCCGAGTATCTTCCTCCATATAGCAGATATATACAATATGTTTACGTTGGCGTCTTTTTTTAAAAAATGCCGGGCCTTTGATGAATGTGACTTTTATACTTTCCACAAAAAAAAAAATTAAGAAAAATAAAACATGTCAGGAGATTAAGTAGTATTTGTTAAGTATTTAATATGATCAAAAAAAGTTTGAAGAGTCTAAAAATAAAATTATATTTTTCGGTTAAACTATTAAAAATTTCTAAAATATACAAAACTGTATGTGCTCTTTAAGGCGTGAATTTCAATTTATTTTAATAATTCCACTATAATTTATTTGTCACACTTAATAGTGAGTAAAAAGAGACTTGAGTTATCATACGAATAATCCAAGCTTTATGTCGTTTAAGTATCCCACAATCATTGTAACATGAAAGCAACAATTTGTTGCTATTGCACTTTGCCAACAACACTTAATGAATAAAGATTTCCTAGCTACTTGTCAACGTAACACTCATTTCAACTGAATATAATTATGTACTTATCACATGTTCGTGGTTTAATTCAGAAGTAAGTAAAAAATTCATGTTGAAAAGACCTATTAAATATAAAAATATAAATTGTATTCCCTTACAAGAGAATTTTGTTAGGAGATTTTGTTAGATTCCGATGAATCTCGGATATAAGATAGAGAAGACAAAATTATTAAAAAAAAAATTGTAAAAAACATACCTGCCCAATCGCATATTTAAGGGATAAAATGGGTTTAAAAATTGTTTGAAATACCTCTTATTTGATACCAAATACCTCTTATTTGAAACCAAATACCTCTTATTCGATACCAAATTTGTATATTGTTACTTTGAAAGAAGCTTGAAAAAAGCAAATAACGAAAAATTGAGTATAGCGTACATTCTTGCCCAAACATCGAATTCTAACCTTTAAAATGGGTTAAGAATATTTGTACATTTTAAACAAAAATCCACGAAGTTATTTATAACTGTTTCTTTAGTAATTTAAAAATTCCACAATCTCCAGTTTCTTAATTTAAAAGACGATTTGCAACCTTTATTCTTTTTCACGAAATCGAACAGAATTCTGATTTTAATCAATAAAATTTGTGTATTATGTATTTATAAATGTATTTAATAATTTTCTCTTTTTCTTTATTTTCAGGTAAGTTTTTAAGCAATGAATTATAACATGAAAATGTCCAACACATTAACTGATTTAGTTGGTAAGCTTATTTGAAATTCTTTAACCCTTAACTGAACGTCTCTTTGTGAGCAACAATTTTACAAAAATTGCTTTAATATTCGGCTTATTAAAATTCTTTAAAGTTATGTTATTGAAAAAATATTTTTGGCTAACATAAAAAATCTCTCGATGGGGAAAAAAACTAATGGAAACGTATTTTTTTAGAGGCCTAATATCATGTTAATGTGTGGTCAAAAACTACACTATTTTACTTGTTTTTTGGTTTATTTCGTATTATTTCCAAAAAAAACTTTAACCTTTTCACGAACTTTAACTTTTGGAAAATTTTCAATTTTTTTCCGGATTCGGATTTATCGACACAACATTTCTAAAGAAAAGTGTCGTCAAAAATACTTTTTTCAAACTCTTATGAAAAAATCAATGGGGCGGGCATACTTATATATCCCATTGGTCGTCAACGGTGTGAACAAATTAGTGACGAAATACCTCAACCAAGTATTAGCAAAAGACGTGTCGAGTTTATTGCTATTGTCTTGTTTACGTCGTATATCACATAATTTATAATTATTTTGATATGCTGAACACTAATATGTTTTAGGACTGTAGTCCCTAAAATATCCTTATTATACCAAATTTGTGAAAAGATAGACAAATTGTATGACCAGTTTTGGAATCAGGAGATAAAAAAATATATATATATATATATATATATATTTAGATATATATATCACTTTTTAAATAAAATTAAACAAAAATTGCTTAAATTTCATTACGAACAAATAATAATAAAAACTGAACATAAAACTCCTCTTTTTTATTGTTGACGACCAATGGGATATTTATCTCCCATATTGTATCAATGTCCTGTAGGAGATGGAACGAATCAATTCCAAATATATCAATGTTTCTTGAAACTTTATGGATTGGACCATGTCCTACCGAAAGTTTGACCTCGTATGTTCATTAGCGTCTCCTGATTCTAAAAATTATGAAAAAATATTCATTATTTTTAATATTTATAGACCATATTGGTCTATGAGCCAAAGTTAAAGTTTGGTTAAAAAGTGTAGTTAATACAACAAAAAATAAAAATGGGACATATATCAACCATTCGTCGTCAAATTGATAAACAAGTTGGCTATCATGTGAAAGAGTTTTGGGAGACTCATTAACTAGTATATAAAAAAATGTCCGATAACTTTTAAGCATTTTTATTATTAAAAATGTGTATTTTAATTCCAATTTAATTTAATTGAGGGTGTCTGAGCTTTTTCCGATACTCGTAACTCGTAACTGTTTTTCCGATACTCGTAATATATTCTAAATAAATGGCAACCCAAAAATACTACATGGGCAATATGGGTATCAAAATATTTGTTATTTCGATCTTTAACTCTGCGTACAAAAAAAATTAATTTCGTTAATTTCAGACATGTTTGTATTTAAAAATGTAATAATTGTTGACCCTAGCTTTTTACCTAGAAGGGTAAAAAATACGTGTCTCTTATTTTGTCTCCCCTATCACATATCCGAATTTCATTAAGATCGGAGAGTATTCATTGGGAGACGCTCCTTGTAAAACCATAAATAACCACATTACCACAAATTAGAGTCTAAGAGGCGTATGGTATACAAAATTTCAGTTAAAAATTGGAACATCTACAAAAACTGCTAACGATTAGTGATTTATTAAAAATCTGTTATTATTAGGGCAACCAGAAATATGCTCTAAACCCCGATTTTATGCAAATAAAAAATGCCCTAGAAAACGGAAATATGCTCTAAAAATATTAAAAATATCCTCTTAAAACATACACTTAGAATATTATATAGGTAAAGACCACTGCAAATGTAGTTAAAAACTTATATTTGAGTAGAGTTGGATATGCTTCTGTCAAATTAATTTCAATTGTTAACAAAAAAATGAGGTAAAAGTATAATTATCGAAATCGGTAGACTTAAAACTAAGAATTTAAATTTGCAGAACTGGTTTGAAATTCCAAAATCGGTATTGCAAACCCTAAATATTAAAAAAAAAATTCATAATTTTTTTGTTGAAAATAAAATAGTTTTGATAACAAATAATAAAAATAACGGAAAAATATGCTCTAAAAATAGGCTTTTGGTCTATAAAGTACAAAAATATACTAAAAAAAATTTAATTTACCGAGATACTTTTACGTCTGGCTGATTCAGCCTTTGGCCTCATTTTCACAATGTCCCGTTAGCTACTAACTGGGACTTTAACTGGACACATATAAAAATAAATTTTCTATTTAACTGTACATTCAGTAATCGGGACTTTTTAAAAGAAAATTTTTAATTTTTGAAGGATTTAATTTTAAGCCGAATACGAGAAGCAACAATTTTTTTTATTAGTATGTGTTAAAACTAAGGAGTTTTTCTTATTTTCTTTGAGCTTGATATTGCGTAAAAATCCCACAATTTAAAATGACTTTAAACCCTTTAAAACATGTTTTATTTGAAAAATAATATAGGACAAGTGCTGGTATTTCATTAATTCCCTTTTCAAAATTAACAATTCAAACAACAAATAAATTATATAAAAAATATAACGTTTCACTGAGCCCTTTATCTTCCCTATGCCTTTTATTGCAAAAGTTTTGTTACCATTATTAAAATGGATTTTCAATATTCTCGAGTAAACAACTTTAAAGCCATCAAAGAGTAGTTAGGCAAACATTCGCAGATAAACCGACTAACAGAAAAAACAAATAGTACACTGAAAATAAATTGTTGGTAAAAAAAGCTAGTTAGTAAAATTTCAGTTAACTCAATTTAACAAAATTTTTGTTGAAATACAAATTTCAAATATTTTCATTTAACGGAATATAATCCTTTGATTGAAATTTAACAGATTTTATCTGTTAACTTCCAAAGTTTTTAATAATTTTTGGAAATGTTTGATAAATTTTCGTTCTCTAACCTTTTGAATAAATGACCTCTGATCAACACAATACTTTTTGTTTAGCAATGTCACCCCTATCCAAAAATATATCTAGCTAAGAATCAGGATCCTTGACATTTTGCAATTCTACCATGTTTAGCACAGTGCGAGTCTAATAATTCTCTAACCTTTTGAATAAATGACCTCTGATCAACACAATACTTTTTGTTTAGCAATGTCACCCCTATCCAAAAATATATTTAGCTAAGAATCAGGATCCTTGACATTTTGCAATTCTACCATGTTTAGCACAGTGCGTGTCTAATAATAATAAATTCAAAATTTGGTAAATTTGTCATCATGTTACTCTATCTGTCTTAAATTTCACATTCTTATTAAACATCTTCGCAAGTCTAAGATATTAAACCAACTGATTTACATTAGTTATTTCTACTTACGTTATGTTTTGAGTGAAATTGCTATGAAATCCCCTTACTCCAGAGATTGATTTTGTTGTTTTGTATTCACATCCCCCTTTTCTAGAGAAATATTTCTTATATTTTTTTTGTAAGGGCGAAGGCTAACGTGTAAGTAAAATGATATGAAATACAATAGACATTAATATGTGAGTGGCATTTTTCTTGGTTAAATGCTTTCATTTCTACGTGCAGAGTTGTTATTTTTCGTTTTTCATTAATGCAAAACTTGACCCAGTTTTCTTCACTCCACTCTGCTTTTTACTATCAACAACAGCACAGTAAACATAATAGAACCCCCCAACTGCGTTGCTGGATATATATACTACGAGAATGAGTACTTAAGTAAACAAAAAAAAAAAAAAACTAAGTAAGCACACTACGATTGTAGTGGAGCATCTAAAGGTTTTATACCCTTAAGAGAAAATAACAACAGTTCCTAGTGTAAATAAGGAATACAAAGTTTCTTATAACAAGCTGCACAAAAAAAAACTTTCCTGCAAAAAATTGTTAAAAAGTTCAGAAAATTTTACAAAAAAAAAAACATCAAATATCCAAATTTTGAAAACTACACAAAATTTAATTAAATTTTTGTCAAATATTTTGCTTGATATTCATAAATTTCTACTTTACAAAAATATCTTAGTAAAAGTGAACAATAAAATTGTGCAAAATTAGCAAATTAACTTTAATTATTAAAAAAAAAAATAGTTGCAATCTTCGGCTTTAAATAAGATCATTTAAAATTTTACATTTTTCAGTTCAAAATAAGTAAATCAACAAAATTTTTATATAAATTTCTAACAGAAATTGGTTTTTATTTCGTTTTTTTTTTACTAAATTTATGATAAATTATAGACATACATTTGATTTTAGCTCCTCATAAAGTCGTTGTAGCTTAACAAATTTCTATATGTAATTTAAAAATGATAAGCAATGGATATATGCATGAAATAATTTTAAAAGCAGAACTATGCTTAAAGTTGTGTAGGGTAGAAGGGGGAGCTTTCGCCAGTGGGGCACAAACACCACCCCTATTATCTTCAAATTAGTATCTTAAGAGAGGCAATGAAAAAGCTTAAATAGGGATTTACTATACAGGTAGTCTCTGACCGAGACATTTTTGAGTTTTTAGAGGAGTTAAAAATATATATGAAGTTTAGTATATTCTTTGATAACTTGGTGTATTAAAAAATATATATTTTAGTATGATGTTCTATTGACTTCAATAAAATAAATTAGGATGGCGTTTTTGCAAAAAAAATTTAGAACAAAGTTATGGTTAAGTGGGAGTGGTTGCACCTGCAGCCATAGCAGTTTCTTTGGAAATATTTCCAATGGGGTTGATTCACAAATTGTAAACGTTTACCAAAGACAATAAATACAGTGAATCCTACCAATAACGGATGTTCCTACATCTCTCCTTGGTAAACAATTATGGAGCAATTGAATCATCAAATCAAACTTGAATTAAAATGGGCTCTCATATCCGCTGTTTTTTTTCTAAACTAATGTAGACTCATAATTCGAACGAAATTATGTAAAAACCCAAACAAAAATGGACACTTTTAGAGTAATTTCAATTGTGAATTGTGGCCCTCGAAGTTGGGCAGTTTAGCCGTTTTAGGTTGCTCTGAAAAACATTAAAAATTGTATATAAGGCATAGGAATAATGGAATTTTTATGCATTCAAATGAAAGCCAGAATGTGTAAATCCTATGATTAAACATAATTTTTCGAAAAAATTTATTGGTTGGTAAAGACTACGATTCAAACAAAAAAAGTTGCGAATGGTCCCCGGTATACCCTACATATTTTTTTTTAATAAATGAATTCAAAAAGCTGTCATTCATCAGTCATTCTGTCATTTATATTACTGACAGTAATATGTCATGGGAGATATCCAAGACACAAAAGGCACTTTTAAGGTCGAGTTATAATGAGGATGATGCGAAAAAGCTAAAGGGTTTTCGCACTACATTATAATTACACTAATAGACAAAAAGAAATAGTCACAATTTTTACTAAATCTACTAAAAATTAGTTAAAAATGACGTTACAGAGAAAGCTGGTAAAAATAAGTTTTTTTTGCTAAGATCAAATAAAAAAATAAATTGTTGAATCTGCAAATATTTTTTTATATATAAGCTAAATTTTAGTTAATTGAATAAAAATAAAATTTTTTATAATGCGAAAAAATCTGGCCTTCTTGAATCAGCAATCTAAAATTTTTTAGCAAAAGTTTATATTTATTCACTCAGGGATCTTCTGCTGTAAATATTGGAAGTTGTTTGAGTTGTAATACAGTAACCTTTGTTTTCAATAACAGTCATTTGTAGAAGAAATTTAATTTTTGACTACATACAGTGGCGAACAAAAGTTTTCACACAGCAGCAAACTTTATTTTTAATCTTTTATATTATTTTATTTATGATGTTCTTATTTAATTATAATGTATTTAGCAAACAAAATATGCTAATTTTAGCAGTTTTTTCTGTAACGTAGTTTTTAATTATTTTTTTTTGCTATTTTTACAGATTTATTTCTATGAGTGAGATCATAAAGTATAAAAATAATGCGTTTTTACTAACATTTAAGAAACAAATGAAAGTTATAAATAGATTTGGAAAAAATTTATTTTTACAAATAAAACTTTTTTATTTCTTAGAATTTATTAAAATTACTTAATAGCCCGTACTATAAAACAAAATTTAAAATTAAAATTCGGCTTAATTTTTAAAGAAACAGTTGTGTTTATTTTGCGTACAAGAACCCTATAATTTTTTTAACTTTACTGAAAACCAATCACAAAGCTTAAAAGTCTAGGGGTACTTTACTAACCGCCAAAATGTTAAATTTAAAATAAGTCTATTTGAATTCTTTGTAGTAAGGATGACTAAAAATAAGAAAAATTTGTTACAAAGTAAAATATTTAAAACTTTTTTTTATAAAATGAATAAAACTTTCCATATTTCTTCCATCCTTCTTTTACATTTAAATATAATCTCGAACCTTACAAATTCTAAATGAAAATAACACGTTTAACATGGTACTAATTCTCTCATAATTCCTGACCTAACTTTCCAAAATGAAACTTGTTAAGGAACAAAATACTCGGAAATTGTTTTTAGAATATCCTATTTTATAAAAATGTGAATATCTCGACACACTGAGAGAATGCTTTGCATATGTATTAATGGATTTTCGAAAAGACGCAATAAAGTTGCACTGGAACTCGTCCTTTGAAACTAATGCAAGTTGTCATAAAATTTTATGAAAAATATTATTTTATTTATTCAACGTTATATTCACTCAATCAAAAAGTTTTATAAAGAACTAGTTTTTTAAAAAGTATTAAGCTTTTCATTAATTTAAAGATATTTTTCCATCTCTTTATAAAGAAAAGTTTCTGGGAATTTACATTATTTTTTAACACCAAAATTCTCCCTGTGTAAGATTCAGAATTTTATTGTCTGAAGAAACAGCAATTAGAGCATTTTACTGATAGAAAATTCCTTAAAAACAATTTCCTTTTCAGAAAACCCTCAAGATTTTTTATGAAAAAATATCTAAAATTAATAAAAAAAAATTCCCATAATATCCTTTGCATTTAAAGAAAATTTCGATACATAAAAACCATTAGAGTCAAAAGACTTCTGCAACTCGCATTGAAAAATATGGTTAAAAAGTAGCATGTTATAAGTGATGATTTTATTATAATTTGGTCCTTATGATAACAAGTGCGATAATAATATGATAAATATTTTTAAAATGTAGCATGTTATAAGTGGAAAAATGATTCTATTATAATTTTGGTCCTTATGATAACAAGTGCGATCATAATATGATAACTGCGGGGGATATAATAATTAGGGATCATATTATGATCATACCATACTAAAATCATTACGTATTCCCAATCATAATATGATGAATGCTCTATTTTTAAGATCTTTTAATTCTTACTACTTTTTCTTGAAAAAAAGCCCCGCATATTTTGAGACATTTTTCGGTATGAATCTCCCGGATTCATAGACTTTGAAAAATAAATTTTTAAGGGAAAAAACAAAAAAAAAAATGCGTATATTATAAATTAATCTATTGTCTGGAGAGCTCCATGTGAAGTTTTAAATCTCTTTTGTGGCAACACTGTTAGTTAGGGATTTCTTATCGATTACATCGCACCCCCTAGAGTAGTCCACTTTGCCATGATTTCAGTTTAGTTTTCTAATACGTATATTTGTCGCTACATTTTTTCACTTAAATTAAGTTAAATTAATTTATAGTGTCCGACCGAAGTCACTTTTTTTGGCCGAAGCCGTAGCCGAACTTCGGCCAAATTTTTAATATTCGGCCGAAGCCGTAGCCGAAGCCGAACTTTTTAATTTTTTTTTAGTTTGAATAAAATTTAAATTTTCGTTGATTTTGACTACAAAAGCATCATTAAAGTATATTAAAAAATATTCAAACATCAATAAATTTGTAAAAAAGCAAATTTAGAATATTTTTTCAAAAATATTATAAAGTCAGTTCAATTATTTTATTGAAGTTTTCCACAAAAATATGGAAATACCTGAACTTTATTATTTTAACTAAAGTATATAACGAATTTAATTGAAAATTTTGTATTTTACGTGAAATAAATTTGAAAATTTTGTTTTTTTACGTGAAATAAATCAAAAATGAACTGTTCTTCTTCAAATATACGGTATTCGGCCAAGTTCGGCCAAAATTTGGCCGAACACCGAACTTGGCCGAACATCACTTTTTGGCCGAACTCCGAAGCCGAAGCCGAACGTTCGGTCGGACACTATTAATTTAATGTTTCACTTTTTTTCCTGTGCGTTTTGGAAATTAGAAATTATTATTCTTTTGGCAGATGTGCAAATATAATGAAATTTTATCATTATGGCATTCGTTAGAAATAAAAGAAAACTTTTTTGTCTTCCCTGAATAAAGGTTAAATTTCCATGAATCAACATAATGATGATATTAAATATAATAAATGAACAATTCTAAAGATACAGGATTTAAATACAAAAGTTAATGTTGATTGAAGATGTTAATGTTGTTTTTGCTCTATACAAAAGATATTGGATTGACAAAACATATATCATGAGATCCATGATACATCACAAATGGTATTGACCGAGGGTCTTGAAATTTGATTAATTTTTTGTACATACATACTCCATGGAGCTTATAACATCCCCATATTTAGTTTTTCACATTTTCAAAAAGTCGCGATTTTTCACGTTTTTAATTTTCAAATTTATTCTAAAAAAACGGAAAAGTATGCAATTTTGAAGAGCTTTATATTTGAAAGTTATTATCGGATTTCTCTGATTCATAAAGCATTCGATTTACATGGTTATCCTTTTTCACCCCTATGCATTTTTTTTTAATTTTTTAACATGAATAAATCAAAAATTTAACATTTTTTACAATATATAAAAAAATTTTTGGTTTTTCTGTGACGCGAATATCACCTAATTCAGGTTTTTTGAAAAAAAACCCTTATCCATTATTTCTATACAAAAAATAAAATTTGTTGTATTATTTGAATTTATATATTTTGAATAGGTTTTCAAACAGTTCAAAACTAACAATACATTATTTATTAACAAAAAGTTGATTTCTTTATTTTAATCTGTACAAAAAATGCATTTTTGACGCAAATGCAATTTTCGGATGCATTTTCCAAAATGCATCCAAAAATTTCATCTGCATCAAAAATTATTTTATTAGACAAATTAACTTAAATAAATCACGTTTTTGTATTGTTAATAGTGTGTTCTGAATTTAAACCCTGTTCTAAATATAAAAATTACAAATTATACAAAAAAAAATATTTTTTTGTATGGAAATAATGGATAAGGCTTTTTTTTTAATCTAGAAAATTTGATGGCATCCGAGCCACAGAAAAATCTAACCTTCAAAGTTACATACTTTTGGGATTTTTTTAATTTTTATTTAAAATAAAATTGGAAAAAAATCCCAAATTTTAAAAATTTTTAAAAATTGAATATGGAGTTGTGTTACTACAAGCTCCATATAAAGATAATCGGAAGACATGAAGTCAAAAATGCCAATTTTTAGTTCTTCTTTCAAAGAATGAATGATATAGAATATATAATATAAATAGAAAATAATGAAATTAATCCAACATGAAGTATGCCAGGCACGTTTTCCAAAACCATCCATATGTACAAAATAGTGTCTTTTGTCTAACTGTGTATTTTTTACATCATACATACGTTTTGGTTGGGTTTTGATGTTAAATTGAATTGAGGTGGGTGTTGGTTGGTTGAATGAAAAACTCATTGGGTTTCCAAATAAAAAAATACAACAAAAGATGAGTTTCCTTTATTAATGCCATATAATACCATTAGGATGGTTACTACGAATACATACAGATTAGGGTGTCCCTTAAAAATAGATTTGTCATTACACCTTCCAGTTTCATTACAAATGGTATATGAAATCGATTTTTTTCTTTCAAAACGGTAACCGAAAGTTGGCCGAAAATTAATTATTTTTGGACAAAATATTGTATCATAAAAAAATCCCCCGAATTCTAAGTTTTGGAAAAAAATATTTTTTATTTCATTTATTCATTTTATATACTCAAAATTATTCAGATATGGAATTCTGACTTCATCTGTAAATTTCCTAGTGGGTCTTTTATGGTCAAAAGTGAAAACATTAGCCCTATATGGATCAAGTTACAAAAAATAATTTTTATCAAGTGGAATTTTTTTTTGATCCATTTAAAGGCTTTAGTCTTTTCTTGTAATCATAATTTTAATTAAATTTCATGGGTGTCCTTTGTCCCCGGCCACTATGGGCTAATGATTTTTTGAATAAAAGTAGCCTAATAAAATTTAACTGATATTGTCCGAAAATTATGAAATATGACCTTTAATAATTTTCGGACAATAAACCTATTTAGTAGTTGGACAATTTTAAAACGCTTGTAGTTAAAAAATAATTATTTTTTTTGAAAAACGGACCGCGAACATCTCTTTGGCGTATGTTATGCTTGATACCTCCAATCATGCTTTGGACGACATTCATGTCAATTTTTGCTACACTGCTTTTAATTTTTATCTTCTATTCTTCTGTGCATTTGGCTTTCCCATCCATTTTCATACACTTTTTGGCATAAAAGACCCCTAAAGTCCTCAAATGGACGTGCTTTTGGGACTTTTGGTGGTTTTGCGTATTTCGGTACAAAAGGTATGTTTTTGCATTAAGCCATTCTAATGTCTTTTTGGCATAATGACAGCTTGCTAATTCTAGCCAAAACAATATGTTGTCTTTAGAGTGTCTATCTCCGATAAATTTTTCCAGTTTTACTAAAAATTTATTAATGTAAACATCCACGATTACAGCCATGTTTTTTGAATCCTTGATGTAAAGTTTTGATATACCTTTTGCCGAAATGAATGCCCACACTATATACTTTTGGTTCAAACTTCGCTTTGTACCTTGTCAGGAGTTTTTTTTTTTCAAGTCATCAGAATAAAATCCAGAACTAATACTTCCGTTGTCCAAACAAAAGAAAAGTATTTTTCATCATCCAAAATTATTTGAAAATATTTATTCATGAAATTTTTTCTCAGTTGTCTGCATTTTGATGGTATTTTTGTTAATTATTTCTTACTATATTTGGCTACTGTCTTTCTTTGGTAGTGTGTCAAGTTCATTTCGAATTGTTTCCTTGGAACCGAAAAATTTTCTGGCCAACTTCCGATTTGATGCCCCAATTTGATTAACCGCCAGTTTTTCAATGTAACAGGCTCAGCTGCCGTACATTTTTTTGGACGTCCTTTCTTTTATCCTGTTTGAGCCACTCCATTTTCAAACTGTTTGAATATGGAATATATTGTGCTACGTGGTACTTGTTCCTAAGGACATGATGTAACACTTCATTTTTAGGATACCGCCCAAGCATGTCATAGACATTTTTTCTTAAACTATTTTGTTCAACCACTTTCATTTTCATTTTTTTTCACTTTTTAATATTTACAATAATGCTTATAATATAAAATCATGCAATAATTTATATTTGAATTGTATTTATTTATTTAGTTGGCATAGATTATCACTTAATTTTTTTTTTTGTAAATTTCTTAGTGGGCCTTTTTGGCCAAAAGTTTAAAAATTAACAAGTTGCATAAAAAAGTATTTTATGAAGGGGAGATTTTTTTTATTAATTTAGAAACTTTACACTCTTGTAGCCATAATTAAAATTAAGTTTCATGGGTCGTTTTTGCCCACAGGCTAGATATTGTTTTTTTTTAGATAAAAGTAAAGAAAATTTTTGTCTAATCAAATTTAAGCGATATTTTTCAGAAAATTATGCAAACTTTGATAAATACATTAAAATTTTGTTAAGTTTTTGATAATTTTTCCAATATATTTTTATTTTTTCTTTAATAAAAACTATTATATTATTAAAATAGCAATCGACATCTTCAAAATAGGCAGTTTAAAAGTCTTTAAAATTAATTTAAAAAAAAAACTTTTTTGCTTTTTTATTAAAGTCGTGGGTCATTTTGGATTCTGGGCTAAAGTGGGTTAATGATATCCGATAAAGTCAGAACTCCATATCTGAATATTATTGAGTATATTAAATAAATAAATGAAATAAAAATAAATTTGTTCAAACTTCGGATTTCAAGAATTTTTTATAATAATACACTTTTTTCCAAAATGGGCTATTTTCGTCCAACTTTCGCCACGGGTTAACGTTTTCCAAAAAAAATTATCGATTTCTTCCATTTGGAGCCATTTGTTATAAAACTGGCGAGGTGTAATGAACAAAAAACGACAAATCGTTATTTTGAGGTACATTCTAATTCAGATGTATGGAAAACACATACACACGTACACAATTACAACAGTTGTCAATGCATTAGGCCTTTAAAAATCATTTCTTCTACCATTATTATCTGAAAAAGATCAAAATGAAAATGGAGGGGGTTACAACATTGTATTGTTATGGCTTAAATTCTTGATGTTGTTGCTGTTCCTTTTATCCTTAGGTAGTAACATTTACAGCTGTTACCAGGATGTGTATAAAATACAATTTTGTTGTTTTTCCTTAATTCTTTTTTTTTTGATAGAGAATTTTCTTTTAAATTTTACCAATTAAGGTACCTAGAATTCAACTTGTTTTCTTTTTAATATCATTGATACATATTTTTGTTTTCATTTAACATTTGAAAACCTTTAGCTTAAGATACCTAGAAAACATTTAATTGACCTACTTTTTTATCTACAGGAATATGATTACAATTCCTTTTAGAATAACAACTCTATTGGCATTAGGGTCCTTAACATTAAGAAATAGTATCAAAAGAACGTTGTTTTGGTTGTTGTCTTTAACTGCTGTTATAACAATTTACCTGGTAACATTTATTACCTTTTATTGCTTTGGTACATTTGTTGTTAAATATTTTATATATGAATATATCTCCTTAGCAACTGAAGTTTAATTGTAGCAAAAAGCTTTTGCCAATAAAATACCAAACAATCTGAACATAAAAATTAATTTAACAAAACTTTACTGAAACCTTGTTAGGAATATTACACTCAAATAGTTATGGGCACATATGAATATGTACAGTATTAGCAAAAGTTATTAGCACATAAGAATCTTTTATACTCTCCAAAGTACCGGCTTTAAAAAAACTGTTAACCTAAAAATTCTGAACCTTTCCGCAATCAAATTTTAAATCATCTGGTAGAGGCGGTATCTTCCCGGCTATTTTATAGAAAATTTTTTAAACCCTGGTCATAGACTAACTACACCGGAAACGAAAATTTAAAGTCTGGCATCACTGAAAAATTTTCTCAAAAATACTGTCGTTGGCAACTCTTCAAAATTTCGTGTAAAAATGAAACAAATATATTTACAATACAGCATCTATAATAACTAATGGGTAATTCAACGTTCTTACCCGTTACCCGTTCTCAACCGGCATTACAGAAAACAAGTTATTAAAAAAATACGGTTTTTAAAAACAATTTTGGCATCTGTCACTTGTGCCGGGTCCGTTTAGTCTGTGCCGTGGTCTCTGTCTTCAGATCCAGTTTCGTAATGGAACAAATTCCTGTCATCTGAAGAGGACGAACGTCGTTTTTGTCTAAATTGTAAATGTTGATTAGTCTTAATCTTTTTATTTGAAATTGATGAAGAGGTTATTCAATCGACATATTAGATCTACGGTATTGAATGCTTCCCCACTCTGTAAGACACAGTTGGCTTATGAGAACGAGAAAACCAGTGAACTGTCCTTACATTTATTTGCTGCAGGAATAGAAGGGGCTCATAGGGATATACTGGACACAGGGCCATGGTGGTAGTGCGGTAACGGTTGAGCCCAGAGCCTTGCTGTGGTATTGGCTGGTCTACTATTAGGAATCTGGCTGTTAAGAATAAGATACTTTCGGCACTAGGATTGTTGGATCGCTCCGAGAATAGAGATATACTGGACCTTGCAGGGTTTTTAGTTTTCTAACTGAATACTTCAGGTTGCGATATTATGTATGGAGGCTCAACCAAGTCGTTTCCCACCATATTTGTTGCCAATCAAATGTTTCCGTTGCTACGACCGAATTTTTCTGTAATAACAATCATTTTATTAAAACAGTAGAAATTCCGACACGACATTAAAATGTCGATCGGCTGGACAGAAATTCGTTGATTACTCCCCACTAATTTGGTATCTACAACTGCGCAATTCGATTGGCTGCAAATGCGGCTGCTACGACCGAGTCTGTTCTATGGGTGTTGTGTCGTTTGTGTCTTAAGAAGGGTTGTCTTGAAAAAGATGATAAGACTACTCCTGAGTAATTGTCCTGCGGTCTGCTGGACTAGGAGACGCGTGTTCCATAAGGAGGTCATTGATGCCCATCCAGATTGTGCCTTGAGAAGCACGAGACCTCAGCACATGTCCAGTGGCATTGTTCTGCGGTCTGTGATGGTAGGAGATGCATATTCCTTAGGGAGATCATGGATTATCAACCAGATCCTTTCTTTATTGTGGCATTTGTGTCTTGTGGAGAAATAGATCTCGGCACATGCCCATTATGATTGTCCAGCCGTCTGAGGTGATATACGACACGTATTTCATAGGGAGATCATGGAACCAGGTTGGGACCATAGGAGTTCCTCACCATCCTTACTTATAAGGTTCATTAGGGCCGCTATAGGTAGTTTGGACTGACTTTTGATCTATGGCACAAAAAAGATTTTTTTGGTGTTGCATTCTAATAATTTGAAGAATTACTGTAATTATGATATTTGATATGTTTGTATACCCTTTTAACATTTATACGAACAAGTATGTAAGTATTTTTTGTTATGTAGATGACAGGAAGCAATTTTAACTTAAATTCCCCATTGAGATGTCTAATACAGCTGTAAAACAGCCAACAAAGAGACTCTTAAACCAAACATAACAATCAATACCATACCATTCATACATTGTATGAACATTATTTCATATATTGTTGTATATCTGAACAACATTGTATTGTAGGTTTACAATTTATATATATATACATAGATAGATGTATTTTTTTCGTTTTTTTTTTTTTTTTGTAAATGCCCCACCCAAATTTACACTTGTATTGGCGATTGTATTGTTTGTCAAATGGTTTTACAAAATGAAATTTCTCACTAGGTTTTTGTTTTTGATGTTGTTGAATGACACCTTAGCGGTCTTTATATACGATTTTTTTTGTAGTTGTTCCATACAATTTAATATAAAGCTGAGAAATGCTGTGTCGAATTGTGAATAGAAAATGGCTTTCATCTCCCGATGGAAATAAATGATTTTTTATTCTGAACATTGACGAACAACAAAACGGAAATAGTGAACAAAATATAAAGTTAAACAGTTATGAACACAAGCATACAATATGGTACATATTTACATATAGTTGATTGACAAGAAAAAGGGCTTAACTGAAGTTTTTAAGAAACATTTGTCAGCCTTAAGTTGATTTAGCTTTCTGGATAATAACCTATAGTGTTTAAAATCAAAGCACTTGAAGGTTTTCCACAAATTTCGTCGATCGTCGACTTTTCGAGTATATTTTAGTTTTAAACAGCTTTTTAAATTTGAAAATTGTTAAACTACAGTTTTTGGAAAAAATTTGTCAGCTTTATCAAAAGTTATTGTATTTTTTATTAAACATTTTCCTACAAACTTTCTTAAAAACAGCATGTTCTGTGGAAATAAACTAAAAATAGGTAAGGCCGGAATTGGATAATAGTGTTCTTCGACTTTTCGAATATACTTAGCCTCAAACACATTTTTAAATTTAAAATTTTTTTGTTATGCTCTTTAACATGTTTAGCCATGTGTATTAGAAAATTCACACCATACATCATTTTCAATATGTACCTACTATTCACATCCTACTCCAACATGTGTAAGTACATTCTAAGTAAATCCAAGTGAACTCAAGTGTGTGCACAAAGGCGACAGTTAAGTGTTTAAGTACGCGGAAATATACATATTTAGAAATATTGGCTGCTTTTTTTAAAGAGTAAAGTGATATGACTAAATTTGCCATTATATATCAGTACAGTTAAGGGAAATCAACAAAAATAAAAGTTAAATATGAATATTATTCAATATGTCAGGAATTAAAGAAAACTGATTTTTAAAGTCAAATCACAACATTCCAGTAAATAATATTTTAGAAGGTCTTGTAGTCACACAAAAAACTTCACATTGACAAGTTCTTATTTTTATAAATTTTAAATATGTGTTTGAGCCTAAAAATTTAACCTTTCTTCCTAACACTGGGGGTGCAATACACCCCAACAACAGTGTGAATTGAGTGTAATTTGCGTGAGGACGGAAGGTTAAGGATTTCTTCCATATTTGAGGTAAAAGGATTTAATGTGAATACAAATTGTATTTACCTCTAGGCATGTGGTGGAAAATTTGACAAAATGATTTAATCTTCTTCTTTTCTTGTAAGTTAATTTATACTACGTGTTCGGTACGAAAAACAAACAATATGTTCTACCAATTTTTTTCAATTTCCTTCACTCAAAGGAAAAGCTTCATCATATCCATAAATACCTTCATCATAAAAGCGTCATTGTTTTTTATCCAATAAACCTGTTTCATAAATATTTATGAAACTTTTTCATAAAAATATTTGCTAAGGTAATGCATTTCCGAATTTCACCCGGATCTGATTCAATTTTGATACCAAATGTGTTTTTTCGTTTCGTAAATATAATGAAACTTAAACTATGCCAACTAAATAAATGGATAACATTCAATTCAATTAATAAACAATTTTAAACATTTTTTTTTAATTATTTAATAAACATAAAACAAATTTTCCTGCTTTCAAAATAACTAAAATTCAGCACTAAAAAAAGTTTGGCAGTTACAAAGTTGTCAGGTTGTTTTCAACTGCAAGTACAGTTGTTTTTCCATGAAATAATACAAAACAACTTTTATGACAGTTATTTAAAAATATACCTTAAGAAAAGTAATGTATTTTGCTGTGATTTAGGTATTTTAACAAACAACTACCAAAACAGTATTTCTGCAGTTAACAGTTAGTTATATAAAGGGTCCGCCATCTAACGTTTTTTTTTTTCAACTAGTGCTTATTTCGTGAATGGTATCACTTAGCTCATGTCTGATTTGACAGATAATTAGTTTTATCCTTCCGCTGAACGAATATGGTTGTGTATACGCTTGAACAACGCTGGGAAATATTGCGACATTACTTTGAAAATCATGGTAATGTTGTAGAATGTGTGCCGATACACCCAAAACGAGTCAATGTTTGGTGCGGATTTGTGTCCAGAGGCATAATTGGGGCCATTTTTCTTCGAAAATGAGCAAGGAGTGGCCGTTACAGTCAATGGCGATCGTTATCGGTCCATGTTGAACGAATTTTTGTTCACAAAAATTGAAGAGGAGGAAATACAGCTGCACACAATCGATAATGTGCTTAAAAATTGGACCGATCGTGTAGGCTACTGCATGGCCAGACGAGGCAGCCATTTGAATGAAATTATTTTCTATTATTAACTGGAAGGATTGTACTTTCAAATAAAAAAAGAAATTTGAGAAAATATTCAGTAGTTTTTTTTTATAGCATTTTCAAAAAAAAAAAAGTTATTTGGCGGACCCTTTATTTTATTATTGATATATTCATTCATCGTTTGCAAATAATAATTACAAACTTTCGTTGTATCTCCAATGCATAAAAAAAGTAATTGCTGGAGCGCCGTTTGTAATTGTGACGTACATTTTAAGGAGGATGTAGGAAATAAAATATGTTTTTCTAATCGAAAGAAAAACAACATTTTTTTATTAAAAAATATTTTTAAAATACCAACAACAACATTGGTTAAAAAACAATAGTTTACCAAATTATTTCTGTTGTTTTTGTGTTTACGACATTATTAGTTATATTTACTGCATTTTTTGGTTGTTTTCAAACAGTTCAAAATAGCAACATTTTTCGTTATTTTAACGTTTAATTGCCTTTGTCGCCTTTTTAACTTAATTTACAGTTGTTTTAACTGTCATTTTCAGTAGAATCTACTGTCAAACTTTTTGGAGTGACGAAATGTTTTGAGTTTAGTTAAAACTTTAAAAAAATCCAATTAACAAGTTTATGCTAAAATGATCTACAAATTTATTAAATTTATTTATTTAATATAAATATTTGTATTTTTTTTTCAACTTTACTCTATTGTATACAAAAATTTATACAATTTGTTTAAAATGTCTTCACATGTCTATAACGAAATTTTTCTATTTAAATCGCTTCAAAAAAATTAGCCGCTTTATAGAAAACAATATAACAACACGACAACAACGATCGATTTGAATCGACAACATCGACCAACAAACACAGCAACAATACCACAAATAAATAATAAATTAAAATAATATAAAATTCACGTTTATAATTGAAGGCTTTAAAACAAATGATGACGTTAATTATATCGCGGTCTTTCATTGTTGTTGGTTGGATACGATCAATCGATCTATTGTTGAATGGCGGGACAATTTTTTTTATTATACATTTTGTATATTTTAGTATTATAAAAAAGAAAACAAATCAAAAAAATTAACTTTTATGAGTTATTTCAATTTTATTACTGTTATTGAGTAATTATTGATTAAAGTTTTGCTAAGGCGGCAATCAAAACTCGAATTCAATTTCAATACAATAGAAAAAAAAAACTAAATAATATTAATGATGCCGCTATATCATAAAACAAATACAAAACAAAAACTTAATGATATATATAAATAAATTTGATCATTTTTTTTAAGATATTAAATACAGTGGATGATAAAACTAAACAATATTTAAATTTGATAAGAAAATTTCAAAATAGTTTTTCAATGAAATATATAGTTAATTTAAAATAACACCAATGTAGAAATTCAGATAACACAATCCTTGAGCTGCAAACATTTGGCGTTAACGAATCGATTTTTTTTTAACTAATTTTTTCCAACACATACCAGTTTTAATGAAATTCGTTCACTAAACTAATGCCATTTTCTTCACAATTTGAATTAAAAATTTCTTAAATTTTATGAAAAGCTTTAATGAAACTATTTTTTTAAAAAACGTTTTCATTAGTCGTATGAAATTTTTAATAAATAAAATGAAATTTTCCATAAAATATTATGAAAAACTGCATTAATATAATGAAAAGTTTCAATGGACGAGTTCCTGTGACATTTCATAGATCTAATGCAAAAATTCATTGATATCATGCAGAGAATTCTTTCAGTGTAGTTATTTATTTTGACCCTCACCGCAAAAAAAAAGATTCGAGTTTAATAAAATGAACATAAAAGTTAAAAAATTGATAACCGACTAAAAATTAATTTATATTTTAGTATATACACTTATACAATTTGATATGATTCTGTATGTACCATATCCATTTTTATATTGTAGAATATATTTTTTATATGGCTTATATGGATCAGCATATAAACATATGTGACCATATCAAATTATGGCAATTTCTATAAGATTGGATTAATGAGATAACATTAGATGATACCAACACTCCGATACAATCGAATCAAATGATATATTTTTTATATCTAATTTTATATTATTTTATTTTATTTGATCCAATTATACAGAATCAATTTCAGCATCTAATTATATCTGATTCAAAAAACTATTTTTAACCAGGTATTTTGTTTTTCGAAAAATCACGATTATAGTCTAAGATCCTACTATTGTGGATAGTTTTTAGATTAATGTCTGATATTAATAAAATGTTACAATCTTCCCTGTTCTGATTTCCGAAATTGTTTAATCACACGTAAGTCAAAATTTAAAAAATTTGGCTTCAAAAATCTTTTTTAATTTATAGAAAGTTTTTTAAATATTTTTTTTTTTATATACTAATACTTCAAAAATAGGAGTCGTTTTATTTTCACCAAACTTTTTCTTTTGGATGTGAATCATAGATCTGCAAAAAAAAATTAAACAATTAACTTTACAATTTTTCAAATCATTTAGTTCGTTTTCTAAAAACAAGGAATTATGGATTTTATTTATAATCCTGTTAAAGTGTTTTGAATTTTTTTCCATATCCGAAATTTTTAAAAATTTTATCAGATTTTTTAAGTTTGTGTAAAACATAACAAATTTATAACACATTCTACCAATCTTTTGTGGATAGAGAATAGTATTTGAATTGTTTATAATTAATTTCTGTTTGTATTGCAATCTTAAAAGAATCAACCTTAACTAAACTTTACTTAGCAGAGTTCCTAAATATTGAACCTTGGAGCAATAACTAGCAATGTCGACAGAATAGGTCGTTTACATCAATTTTTTCGAACTCACTTTCACAAGAACAAACTCGTAATGAAAATTTACACATTGCATTAGAATTAAAAACGAAACTTTTTGGAACACGGCTTTTTATTTCTAAATTCTTCAACGTTTTTTTTCTTAGATTCTGAGAACTTTTGAAAACTCCTAAACCTTGCTTTGTTCTGTATGAAATAAATTCCAAAATCATATTTCCTTCAAAACTCCATTAATATATCTTTGAAGTTAGTCAAAAAAGTCGTAAGCCAGAAACTGGAGTTTTTGTTAATACCAAACAAAAATATGCATTTTTCTGACTTCTTCCCTAAAGAGGAAATGATTACGATGGGAAGCAGTTGACCCTACGAAAGAGAAAAAAAATTGAGGTTAAACACATTCAAAAACGTTCAAAGGTATATGAAATGCGAATGAGGAGCTAGAAACTAATATATTTAATTTAAGAGAAGATGAAATTCAGGTTTTGTCGACATTTATGGTAGTTTAATTTAAGCCGCCTTTCGTATTCAAATTTCATTAAGGCCGCCTTTCGTATTGGTCTAAAAAAATTAAATTTTGGATTTATATCAATATTTGTTTATCCTAAACAAATTTTACCTCATTTTCCCTTTACACTCAGAATAATAAGTGTGTACAGATATCTTTTAAAACTATTGTACTCGATTTAACTAATTACTGAAATCATATCAAATCAACCACTCGATTTCCTCCACCCTTTCCGATTTCAACAAAACTTTGTACAGAAATTGTAATTCATATAACTATAACATCGCCCAAGTTGAACATTTTTTTTTTAATTTTAAAAAAATATGTTTTCTTATAAATTAATCCCCTATGCCGTTGCCAAATTCAAATGCTAAAATCTAAATGCTAATATATGCATTAAAAATATGCATTTAATTTTATTTAAAGCACGATAGCAGTAGCTTTAAAATGAGGATACCAATGAATTGTTTAAAAATACATGGACGATATATACGACTACACTCAGAATATTCTTACAGTAACTACATTTAGGTCATTCGGGGTAGTAAACAGTAGGAGTTGTTTTAACTGCTATTGTAGTAATTTTTCTATGAGAAAATGAAAAACGACTAATTTAGACAGTCATTTAAAATAATAACTAACCAAAAATACTGTACTTCTGAACAGTTGTTTTGAGTAGTTATTTTAGTCCTTTAATAAACTACTACCAAAACAGTAATTTTACAGTAAACAGTTAATTTTGTTTAGTTATTTTAAATAGAAGATTATGTTGAGTTTTTAAAAATTATCATTTAGTTTATATTTGTTATTATTTTTATGTTCATAGTATCCAATGCATAAAAACGTCATAACTGGAATAACCGTTTGGAATTTTAACTTTGAATTTTAAATAGGAAATTGGAAATAAAAAATTTTTATTGTAATTAAAAGAAAAAAATATTTTTTTATTAAAACTGTTAAAATAGTAGTTTTTATTTCATTGTTTTATGTTCATGTTCATTGTTTTTATGTTTTGTTGCTCGTTTTTATGGTTTATGCATTAATTTAAGGTTAATTGTTTTTGACATATAACAATCATTTTTTGTTGATGGCACTTCACAGTGCCCTTTCGCTGAAATTTTTGGAACTAATGTAAATTTCATATAGAGAACCTGCCGAATCATAACGGAGAGATTGAAACGCTTTTTATAGCTGGGGCCTTCCAAAAAGTTACTCTATTAGGAATAGTTATTTCTTGTTGTAATTGTATGGGTTGTTGGACCCATACATAGGGTTGTTGGACCCATAGAATGGGGTTGTTGTACCCATGTAATCAGACCCGTAAGCTATTGGTTGTAGAGCCTACAAAAAATAAATGTGTTTGTTAATTATATACAAATTAAAATTCATTATAAATTTCACTTGCCCTTCGCGGAATCAAGCTATTTGAGAATCCCTGTATTTCTACACGTTTATAAACCAAAACAACAACATACTGCAACAGCTTTTAAAAACAATTGGCATATACAAGGAAAACAAAACAACAACAAAAAAATAATACCTTACAAGTAAACTTTGATAATAAAAAAGAAAAACAGAGAAACCAGTTCCGAAGCACGATTTTTTATAGTGTATATAACTTAAAAACCCCTTTACTGCCTTTGTAACTATATACAAACATAGATATAAACATAGGCTCAAAAAAGTTTGTGGATTGAATCTACTGAAAATGACAGGTAAAACAAAACATTAAAAACAACTACAATAATTATGAAGTTATTTTTACCTGTTCAAAATCAACAAACAAATGCAATAAAAAAAAAATAACTAACAATTTGGCGAAAAAACTTTAAAATTTTAAAAAATATTTTTTATAAATTTCTTTATTTACTAAATTAACTGATTATCGCAAAAATACTGTTATTCTAGATAGTTGTTTAAAATAACGGTTTTTAACATTTGTACAGTACAGTACTTTTTGTTGCTGTTTTTCTTTAATAACTGTAAAAAAAAAAACAGTAATTCCAGTAAAACGGTAACTGACATGTGGTTACTGTCAAACTTATCTGAGAGTACCTATATAAGTAGGTACTACACATTATATTGCTCCTCTGTGCAGGCACAGCAGGCACTTTACAACATCCAACGATACACAGAAAACGAAATGAAAATATAAATAATCAACAACGCTGTTAAATTATATACCTACATCCATAGTTACTACACCAAAAACATCCATATATATAAAGATATTTAAACTTACAAAAGGCACGCTTTTACGGCATTTTGTATGAAATAATAAAAAAATTAAAAGCGGCTTGATTGTAAGCTAAACAAAAAATATATATATATATATATTAAGTGACTGTAAGAGTCACTGTCGGTTGGTTTGTTGTTCGTTCGTTCAGTCTGGTTTTCTGTTAGTCATATATTTTTTCTGCAGTGTTGGCGGTGGCTTAGAGGTTTTTAAAAGACTATTTTGTATCTTTTTTTTTAGTTGAGAAGAATCAGCAGAAAAAAACTTGAAAGCATTTATTATTTTTTTGTATTATTATTTTTTTTTTCAAAAGATACCGCTCTTTGGGCTAAGCTATAATGCAGAGTATGAAGAAATAGGAGGTGGTCTATAATGAACTAAGCGCAACAAATGAGAGGTTGTTACACTTAGAAAATTTAACTAGTTTTTTTTGAAACAAGTATTAACTAAGCAAATGTTAAATAACGGATTTTTACAAAACAAACACTCAGAGAAATAATGCAAAAGACATGAAAGTAATTATGGCGCCCAATCTGAAGGGTTTTTTTTTGATGACATTTTTAAAAGCTGCTTAATTGTAGAAAATAATATCGTTAATGAAGATCATAGTTGAAATGGAATTTAAAAAAAGTTGTATACAAATATTTAATAACCTTTATCAGGTCTTTCTTGTGCTTCATAAACAATTTTACTATATTTTAAGAATTTGAGTAGAAATTTTAAAGACATAAAAATCTTGAAAACGAGGATGTTAGTATCGGTTGTTTATTAATAGGGATCGGAAGTTAATAGAGTTATAATCGTGTTTTATGTACATAAAATATGCATAAAAAATTCTAAAATATGCACTTAAATTTTAAAAACATGCATTTATTATTGAATTTTCAACGTTTTCAACACTTTTAGCATTATTATTGATTTTTCAACGTTTTCAACACTTTTAGCACAATTTTAGTATTTCTGTCTTAATAATTAGTTAAAAATTTTAAATTTAGCGTTTATCACTGTCAAAAAGCTAGTAATTGTATTTTTCTCTTATTTATTTTTGCATTCGCGATGAAAAAATGTATCAAAAAACATTTATAAACTTGAAAACAAAAGAAATTAATAAATATATAAACACAGTATTTAGTAACAATTAAAAGCAAAAAAAAAAATTCTTATAATATGCAAAAATATGCATTTATCGCAAAATATGAAAAAAATATGTATTTACAGCAAAATATGCAAAAATATGCATTTACAAATCGATATCATTTTGTTTCACATTTTTTGATTCGAAAAGACATTTGTTTAACTATTTACTCTAGATAACGACAACAAACATGTATTTACATGAACTTCCGAACCCTATTTATTAATAACATTTTTACATGTACTTCCAATTTGATGATCAAATGGCGCCCAACGTGTGCCTGATAATCATGTTTTTAGGAGCTTAAAATTGTTTAGGAGCTTAAAATTGGATTTAAATGATCTAATCTGGTTTTCGAGATATTTAATCAAATTAAGTTAAATAATAATTTAAATTCTGCTAAACCTTATAAAATGTTGCATATTTTGCTTATATAATTGTTTAAATTAGGCTAACGCATTTAATTTTTTGCGTGTATTTTAAATTTATTCAGTTAAAGCAAAAAAAAAAGAAAATAATTGAATATTAAGGAAATTCTTTTGATTCTTCAAACTATAGCATGCTTTAGAAGTTATTTTCAAGTTTCCCTTTTTCGAAAACATAAATAAAAAAATATATATTAAGGTCACCAAACTCACAAGAACTTTTTATACCAGCAGAAACAAGGATCTTAAGAAAACATTAAACGTTTTGTATCTTTAAACTTTAAGGGATAGATATTAAAAAGAAAAACGCGTTTGAAATTACAATTCTTTTTTTTTTAGATTTCATTACTAAAAAATAAATCTAATTCATCTTAACCATAACTAATTCAATTTAAATTATAAAACATCAAAGTTTAATTCCTTCGAAAAATACTACAATTAATTAATGTTGCAATGCATTGTCAAATTTGATAAATATTTATTTATCATCTGTAATGATTTCAACCAGGGATGGCAGCCAATACCGCTCATATACTGTTATCGATTCAAAACCTTTTCAACTGACTAACTTTATAACTAATATACCGTTACCGAAATAATTGAAATACCCTTATCCGTAAAATACCGTTACCGATATAACTAAAATATCAATATCCTTAAAATACCGTTACCGATATAACTAAAATACCGTTATCGCTAAAATACTGTTACCGAAATAATTGAAATAGAAATTTCCTTAAAATACCGTTACCGAAATAATCTGACAAGATCTGCAAAAAAAAACAGCTGTAAATATTTATATTTTCCCAATGTTTGATCATAAACTAGCCAGTCATTGAAACTCGGGCATAATATATAAAATATTGTTCAAGCTAAAAAATCGTTACCGATATAACTGAAATATCGTTAACCCTAAAATACCGTTACCGAAATAAAAGCAAATAGCGTTACCCTTGCCGATACCCACATCGAATCGGTTACCATCCATGATTTCAACATATTTTTTTTTGTTATTTTCGTAACAATTGTTCTGACGAAAGTTTCAATTTGTAACATATTTTTGGGAAATTTTTAATTTGAAAAATGTTTTTTTTTTTTTGGTACTTTATGTTCTCGTAATGAACATGGTTAAATGTAGTAGCTGCTGAAAACAATAATTGATTGATTATGGCGATGATATTGATGATAGTGATGTGATGACAAGAGTTTGTTCAAAGTTTTTGTAACATGTAATATAATAATTATTTTTTAAAAATTTATGTAGTTTTGTGTGAACAATTGATAAAAGTATTTCCAAAAAGTAGGTGAAGAATGATATTTATTAAAAGTATAACTACAATTGTGACGACTAGCAATAAAGGAAACTATTTTGGAGAGGGAGTGTAAAATAATTACATACTCATAATAATGTGTCAGTAGAAAAACCTGAGAAATCAGTTAATTTAACAAACAAGTCAATTGTTGACCATCTGAAAATTAAATGAACGCCTCATAAAAATTGCACTTCAAATTTTATGTAGGTTGAAACCGCTGTAAATGTATTTAAATACCAAAAACAATGAAATTTCAATTAAAAGCATGACCACTAACATTTTGTTAAATACAACTTACAGTTTTATTTGTTTTTGACAGTTAATAAAATGAACCACAAGTAAGTGAAAACAATTAAATTTACTAACAAAATTTACTTAAATTTATATGATTTATTTTATAAAAAATACCATAAGGACTGCACACAATGAATACTACGAATTTTCAGTAATTCTATGTGGTTTGTTGTTTTAATGACTTGCAAATGTAATTAAAAATTACGTTTCTTTTACAAATAAATGTTATTTCACTTTAAGACAAACTAAACTGAAATACTACTCAAACAACTAACAAATCTTCTAGCATATTTTCCGAAATTTAAGCCTTTATATAATATGTTTCCTCAAAAAATAGTTCCCCAAATTGTTTAAAAGGCATCAACTTTTTCATGTGTTTGAGACACAATTCTATTTAAAACTTTCTGTGAACTTTTCACTTGTCTCCTGTAGTTTTAATTACAATTATACTCCGATATTGAGTTATACTTTATGTACTTACACACGAAAAAAAGTTTATAATTATAATTTTTCATTTTGCATATTAATAATTCAACGCATTAAATGAATAAAGAAACATAAAAAATACAATGAGCTGTTAATTGAATGGACACAGAAATAAACAACCAGGGCCATTATATTTTGTTTTTCTTTCAACTTTTACTTTTTTTGCGGCGCCACAAAGACTCGGTATTTTATAATACTGATGGAAAAATGTATACAAACATACTAGATACATATTAACAGTAACTTATGAAATTTATCGTACATCCCTTATTTGGGAAACATAACAATTTTAATGAAATGATCCTTATGTTAAATTTACGTTTATTTGAACAAAAATTTGAACAAACTGGTTAAAGTCCCGACCCAATAAAGTTTTACAGTTACTGCATGACAGTTCTTTGTGTATTAATCAGTAGTACTTTTTAACTGCAATTACAGTTGTTTTTCTGTGAAATAATACAAAACAACTATTATGACAGTTATAAAAAAAAAAACTGAATAAAATTACTGTTTTTTTAACAGTTGTTTTAGTATTTTTAATAAAGAAACTACCAAAACAGTAATTTTGCAATAAACAGTTAAACTTTGTTAGTTATTTAAAAATATAAGAAATATAAGTCGTGTTTTTATCTCCTCTTTGTATCTCCTATGCATTAAAACGTTATAACGTGAGTACGATTTAAAATTTTGACTTTGCATTTCAAGTAGGATATAGGAAATACAAATTTTTATTGTAAGTGAAAGAAAAAAAAAATTGTTTAATTAAAAAATATTTTTAAAGTATGTACCGAAAAAATAACTGTTAAAAGCAGTAGTTTTTACGAATTTTTATATTTATTTAAAATTTCTTGTAGTAAAAAATTGTCTGTTATTTAACGACATTGCTAGTGATTTTTACTACATTTGTAAGTTGTCAACAGTTAAAAACAACTACATTTGTCGCACTTTTAACTGAAATTACAGTTGTTTAAACCGTAATTTCTACTACCAAGTAAAAAAATTGATGTGGAGCAAAATCAAATTTATATTTAATTATATATAAATTAGATATGCGATGAGATAAAATTTGATCCGAACATATAATTGTACCTAAAATACATCAAATTGTATACAATTGTATCGAATTTGATATAACTATACAATTAAACACAATTTAATGCATATTAGATACAATTTCATCCGAATTTTGTCCGCTTAAATTTTATTAGACTATTATTATATTTACTTTTATTTAAGAAATTCTTAACCCTTATTTTCAAGGGGTTGTCCCATGAAAATTAAATTAAATTGTGACTACAAGATTGTTAAACTTTTTAATAAATTTTCATAAAATTTCCTGGAAAGGAGTCGAATGACACGAATTGTCATGTTTTTTAATTTTTTTCTTTAATTACAACTATTATATTATAAAAATAACAATCGACATCTTCAAATTATTTATTTTATTTTTAAAAATCTTTAAAATTAATTTTAAATAACACGTTTTGCATTTCGATTTTTTGGAATTTTTAATAAACGTACTCTTTTGTATCAATTTGGTAAAGACTGCGTGTGTAATGAAAGCACTCAAAAAAGTTTTATAGTTACTACATGACAGTTGCTTGTGTAGAAATCAGTAGTTTTTGTTTTTAACATCAGTTACAGGTAATTTGCTATGAAATAATACAAAACAACTACTATTAATTAAAAAACAACTGAAGAAAACTACTGTATTTTTGAAGCAGTTATTTGAGTATCAATAAACAACTGCCAAAACATTAGTTTTGCTGTAAACAGTTAATTTTTGTTAGTTTTTTAAAAATGGATGATTATGTAGAGTTTTTAAAAACTCTCGTTTACTTTATATGTAATTATTTATATGTTGAGAGTTTGCAAATAATAATTAGAAAATTTCATTCTATGTATAAATGCATAAAAACGTCATAACTGGAGTACCATAAAAACGTCATAACTTGACTTTGCATTTTAAGTAGGATGTAGGAAATACAATTGTAATTAAAGAAAAATTATTTTTTTTTTTTTTTTGAAAAATATGTATTATTGAAATTTTATGTTGTTGTTACAAATTGATTGTTCTGCTTGAGGTCAGAAATTTGACAATTAAAATAATTTATTATTTTTTGATTATTTTTTAAAATTATTAAATTATTTGTGTCGTGAAGTCCAGTTTTTTTTTTTTTTTTTTTTTTTTTTTTTTATATATTTTTCAAATTTTCAAAACGATGTGAAAGGAAATAACAATTTATTTAATAAATATTCTCCTGAGGAAGTCGGAAACAAACCCGACGAACGTTGAGAAAAAAGATGAAATAGATTGTTTTATTTACATCAAAAATACAACCTGACCATAAGTAGCCCATAAACAAATACAAAAATTTATTTTTAATTTAATCAATTCATTTATTTTATTTAAATCCCGATATTTCGAACAACGAACCGGTGTTCATCATCTGGAGAGATATTTTTGTTTACATTAAAAACGCTGATTAATATCTTGTTTACTACTGTTCTTGTCTTTATTTTTCGAATTAAAAAATTTATTTTTAAAATTCCTAAAAGGTAACTGTTAAAAACAGTAGATTTTACCAATTTGTACAGTTGTTTCAGCATTTTTGTAGTAAACTTTCAGCTATTTTTACGACATTGTTCGTTATTTTTACTGCATTTGGTAGTTGCTTTTCAACAACTAAATCTCAAGTTATTTTAACGTTAATTACCTTTGTCGCCTTTTTAGCTGAATTTACAGTTGTTTTAACTGTCATTTTCGGTAGAGTCTACTATCATCCCTATATAGAGACTATAATTAAAAAATTTTCGGATTGTACATATTTTTGAAAAGCTTTTTAGGCTTATGACGATAATTCTTGACTGTGGGCATTATATCCGAAAAAAAATTTGTAGGCTATGACTCAAAATTTTTGAACATCATCCTTAAAACCGAAATGGATTTAACTTATTTTTTTTACAAGTTCTTACTAAACTTTACCAAGTTTTTATGAAATTTTAGTAAAAATTGTCCATTTTTTAAAATGTTCAAACATTGAAAAATTTTGAATGTAACTATACATATTTACGTGATATAGTGAATACACTTCAAGCTGAAGTACTCCTTCATATCGTTGCCGACCAAACATACACAAATACACTCATCCATACATATGTGTACATTTAGTGGTGTTAAAACGCTGACTGTGCAAAATTGCATGTTAAAAGGCATTAATCAAGCCAGCCAGCCAGCCAGCCATTTAAGAAACCAAAATAAAACCCTAAGCCATTTGACTTAGCCACCGACAATAAAAAAAAATAAAAGATACCGTCTCTAAGATTAGATATCAACAAAAAATGCTTTTAAGTTAAAACAAAGACTTTAAAAAAATTCTATAATATATTCCATTTTTATGTTAAGGATTAACTATAATTAAATTAATTTTAATGAAAGAACTAACAAATAGGTTAATGATATAAAATTAAGTAGACAATAGTAACAAAAGTAAATTATCTTAAGTCAATTATTATTTTACCAATAAATTTATTATTTATTGCAATTTTATATTAATTTCTTTATTTTTTGCCGTTCTCTTTATAGTACAAGAATGTACCACAGATTCTGAAGAATTAATGTACCATCAAGTGCGTGCTTCCTCCTCCTGCAGTGCACCACCCGATTTATTACTGGTTAGTGATCGTGAAAATAATATACCGTTACGTTCGCCAGTGGTTAATATAATCGGTAATAACACATCAACAACAGCCCCAGCCACATTAACAACCACATCACCTTCATCTGGTATAAATGCGTGTCCAATAACATCTGCCACCAATAACAATCAGAGGCAGCATCATCATCATCATCAAAAGTTGCTTCAACAACAGCAGCAGCATAATCATCATCATGTTACAACACAACAGCTGTCGTTGGCATATAACGGTACAAAGGATGTTAATGGTAAACATCAAAAAAATATTTCTGGTATTAGCAGTAACATGGTCAACAACAGCAACAAGATTTACAACAACAGTCACAGGAAACTGAGGGACAACAAGTAGAAGCTCAAACTACCACAACCAACCACACCTCAACGCGACACGCACATCAAACACATCATCATCATCAGCAGCAGCAGCAACAACAACAAAATGAGGAGCATATACGTTTAGAGGTAAAACTTATAATTACTAAAATCAAGAACAGTTTTTTTTAAGAAAATTTTTCAATACTGACTAAATAACACGTTTTTTAAATTAAAACGAAACCAATACAACTATTTTAAGAATGCCAACCACAGCTGATACTTAAAATGTTACAATTACCTAAATGAATACTTAAAAAAGTTGTGCCTCGATTAAGTACCAACACAAGATCTTAATTTTTAGTAAAATTATTATTGGTGACATGTAAAACCCCCCACGGACATTATCACCACTTCCATTTAGCGGATTATGACTGAAATTTCTTGGAAGATTCAAATATTTTTTTAAAACCAACACATAAAATAGATTTTACCAATAAGAATTTAATTTATTTTGAAAAAAAAAATTGGAAAATTTACCAAGTTTTAACTTTTTTTTAGCAGAAAACTTGGTAAATGTTCGCAAGTTTTTATTAATAATATAAATAAAAATTTTTGGCAGAGCGATTTAACAAGTTTTTTTACCAAAAAAATTGTTTGCTTGACCACATTTTTTAACTTACTCGCCCATGTCCTGTTCCTCCTTAATTTTTTAATATGAATGAATTTGCAAGTAACATGAAATTAAAATTTGGTGCAATACGGACTTTTCTTTAAATTTGACACTCAAAAATCGCAGCTAATCAGTCCAGTAAACATTTTTCCATTAGCCAAATTTGTCCATATCAATGCGGAATACCGACCAATGCTAGCCAAACTGTTCGGTCGGACACTAATAATTATATATTTTGGTGGATATATTTATATATAATTATATATAATTCTTTAAAATCTGATATAATCAAAAATATTTATATATAATTATGGGTATATAGAACTTTATATAATTATTAAAAATTAGATCTAATTGTATAAAGCAGATATAATAATATATTGGACCATATATAATTATATATAATTTTATATAGCACCATATAAGAAAATTTTTGAACAATCACAGCAGATATCATTATATCTAATTATATATGGTACCATATATGATTATATGTAAATTATATATAAACATATATAATATATATAAACATATATAAATATATATAATTATATATGAATATATATAATTATATATAATTATATATAAATATATATACTTATATATAACTATATATAATTATATATAATTTTTTTACCTGGGTAATGATATTTTTTCTCTATAGCAAATTTACGAGTATCTCAAATTCCATATCTGCTTTTACATTTTGTGTGGGACTAAAAATAGATTTTCTGTACACCGATGTGGGCAAGGGCTTCAAGAGGATAATTTACGAATCCTTTTATTTAGAAGCGAACATCAAAATACTCTTTGGCCATTCTAAAGAGCATGTGGTTTAAATTTCGACATTTACCATTTTAGTAACTTTTAAAAATTTGTACCTAGAAACATGTTCAGATATTAGCAGTACAAAGCGATTTATAAAAAAACTGCTTTTTTAAAGTTTTGAAAACCGATTTTTAAAAAGGTCAAATATTTGGCAACTCTATGAACATATCAATAATAAGAAATATAAACGATAATTTTTAAAAAATCGAAATGATCTTCTATTTTTAAATAACTAAGAAAAAGAAACTGTTTACTCCAAAATTACTGTTTTGGTAGTTGTTTATTAAAATAAAATAGTTTTTTTATATTATTTCATAGAAAATGATTACTAAACAAACAACTGTCATATAGTAACAAAGCACCAAAAAGTGGTATTGATTTAACTTTCATGGAAACAATGTGTTTAAAATACATATTTTTTAAAGTCTGTAGTTTTTGAGATATCGCGGTTTTTATATTTACATCATGCAGCCATTTTTTTACGTATTTTTTGCTTAGTTTGTTGGACCACAATATCATTATTTATGATAAACTACAATTATAAATATATAAAATACTTGTTGATAAATGTTTAAAAATTTTTTAATTAATATTCAAAATCTAAACTTGTACACGGGTTTTTCTATAAACAAACATATATCTGAGTTAATAATATCATGTGTACATCAGGTCAATAGTTATAATCAAATTTCTTTTTAAATATGCAAATAAATTTTTTTTTTAATGTCACCATTAAATATGATACATCAGATTTAGGCTTATTTCCTAGTGTTGAAACGTCATATAAGATTATTTCATCTATAACAAAATCGTCAAATTCACTAATTTCCGGCCAAATCTGTTGCAAGGCTTGGAGAAACATCCTCCCCGAAAATCCAAGTAATCCAAAATATTAATTTAGTTCAGTTGGCTGGCAGATACTGTGCTAGCTGATTTGCATAATTTGATTTTGTTTAATTCGATTGTCGCACTTTGTTTAGTCTGATGCTTTGTTCGAATTACATTGTGGTGCCAAGATTTTCATGAAATTGTCGGGCTTAAGCGGAATCGGCTATTAATATGGATAACGGTTTTTATTTCTCCAAAAACTTTTTTCAATTGATGCTTTCTGGAAGAGTCGTTATGTTTAGTAAAATGTGCTCCAAACTGTATATCGTTTTCGTTATTGCTTTAAGTTTTGCTCATCATATTTGCAAAATATTTAATTTATTTTGGTTCCAAAAACTTTCTCACAAAAATAATTAAATATTCTTAAAACGAATATCATGATTTTGCGGTTAAATTTAAAAAAAAAAATAGGGAAAATATTTAAATATAATTATCTCGATATTTTAAAAACTGCAAATGAGATTCAGCGTGCATAGATCTTTTAAAAAAGGTCTAATATTTAAATTTTATGTACATACTACATCTTCTTAGAAAATGTTATAAAATTAATAATAAATTTAATTTCACACTTTTTGCTTTATATACCCCCGGGACTACGACTCAAACAGAAACGATTGAGTTTTATTTCAAAAAAAATTTTTGTTTTATTTTTTTTTTTTGGGGAAATTTTTAATGGCTTTCTATTTTGAACGATGAAACTGTGTTTTATGTACAATATCTTCTTGATAGTATTGTTGTTATTTTTCTACAAGCGCCATTAGCACTGTTTTCCTTCATCTTTTTTAGACCATAAAATTCAAATATGATTCTGTTTGATATGATGCCTGTTGGCATTCGCACGATGGTGGTGTTTTTCTTGATTGTTTAAGCATTTTGTTTAGTATTGATTTTTGATTTCAAAAATAAGATTTCTAAAAACCCCCTACCAAGAAAAATCTTCTAATGGGTTTTATAAAAAAAAAAACTGATGTAACAATTGCAGATGCCGTAATTTAGAATTAGTAGTTAGGTTTTATTCAAAGAGTTTTTCTTATGGTTTTGTTTAAAAAAGTCCAAATTTATTCTAGCCGCTACAAGTGGTCTTTACTTAAGCGACCATTAATTGTTTGTAATATTTGTTTTGCAAAACATTTTGTGGCCACTGGAAATTGTTGGCATCCCAGAAAACAGCACCATATGAAAGCAATTGAAAAAAGTATAATAAATGTACAAACAAAAATCTTTTAATTCTTTATTATGTTTAACAATAAGTTAGCTATTGTGAAGAGGCTTTGGTTATTGAAAGAATATTTCTTTCAATGACTTGGCGTCATTTGTTTTAAATTTTTACACTTAAAGAAAAAGAAATACTCAATAATGTTCATAAATTGTTGTCTTATTAAACGTTTTGTTAAAATATTAATGGCAGCATCCGATTTCGGATCTAACTGGACTTCACAGTATAAAAATTCTTTTTAAATTTTCGTCAAAAAAATTTGTAGTCAAATGACAATTAAAGTTTAGAATAAAGAATATAAAATGGCAATTAAAGCTTAAAATCAAGAATTCTTAAAACCCGTTGCAAACTTCGAATCGTGGCATAATAAAATTATATTTAAAGCTTAAAATCAAGACTACAAAATCAAGATTAAAGATTGACTTTATCAAATCATGATTTAAAGCTTAGAAGCAAGACTTCAACAATAACAATAAAAATAAAACCAATACTTTATAAAATGACTAAAATCACAATTAAAGCTTTAAACTAAAATTGCATAAAATCACAATTAAAGGTTAAGGCTTCATAAAATCATGATTAAAGCTTAAAATCAAGACTTTATAAATAAATATTCAAGCTCGAGGTCAGTTTTTTTTTTATTATATTTTATTCTTTATTTGTCACTTTCGATATTTCGCTGTCCTCTGGCCTCGAGTTTGAATACTTATATATTGAATTGCAACAAAAAGGTCGAAGTAAAAAGCACTTAATTATTCTTTACAAAATCCTTTAAAAAGGCTAGAATCAAGGCTTTGTAAAATTATAATTAAATCTTAAAAAAATATAATGAAAGCTTAAAATCAATTTATAAAATAACAATAAAAGCTAAGAATCAAAACTATAAAATCAGAATTAAAACTTAGAATCGTGTCTTTTTAAAACACGATTAAAGCTTAGAATAAAGACTTTGTAAAATCACTATTAAATATTAACAAAACACGATTAAAGCTTAGAATTAGGACTTTATATGCCATGATTGAATCTCAGAATCAAAACTTTGAAAACCAAAATTTAAATTTAAAATCAATTCTATTTCTATATAAATATTTTATTTTTTGTGAATTAACAATTTTTATATCGATTTTTTTTTTAATTTTAGGAGTTCACTTGTGATGTTTCGGTAGAAGGTGGTAAATCTTCACAACCCCTGCAGTTTTCTTTTACCTTCTATGACTTGGATGGTCATCATGGTAAAATAACCAAAGATGATATTGTCGGCATTGTCTACACCATCTATGAATCGATTGGTAAATCTGTGGTGGTGCCACACAGTGGTAGTAAAACTATAAATGTACGTCTTACTGTCTCCCCCGAAGGCAAATCAAAAGCAGCAAAGTCAAAGAAAACCACTGCAGTAGGGTTAGATAATTCTCATACAACATCTCAAAAAGCGTCAGCTGTAACGAGTTCAGCTACGCGGCGTCTTCATCGTTATCGACCTCGTAAACTTATTAAATCTGATGATGAAGATGACGATAGTAATAGTGATAAGGAACATGATACAAATCTCACTACAACAAATCTCTCCATTGGTTTAGCTCAGAAATCCTCCTCAAAAAGCCATAAATTTAATAAACTAAACAAGAACAACAATGTTGTCCTCAGCAACAGGTCCAAACTGTAACGGATCTACAAAATTCTCCCCTGAAAGTATTTATGATAATATTAAGCCTGCTGCAACTCCTGAAACATGTAGGGAATGCATGGCTGCTGTAGATGAAACGCGCAATGCTGCCACATCACCTACAACAGCAGCGTTAGCAGCGGCGGCTACACAGTTCCATAACAACAAATCTGTCACCAATGAGGCTTATATGAAACATGTGGCATCGACGAGAATAAAAATGTTAAGGAAATCGAGAAACAAAAGGTAAATTAATTATGTAAACGTTATATTCTTAGAAAATT